>JAEIJG010000050.1:0-67137 GCA_037289395.1 Beauveria scarabaeidicola | reverse complement strand
AAAAAAAAAAAAAAAAACAAAAAAAAAAAAAATTAAAAAAAAAAAAAAAAAAAAAAAAAAAAAAAAAAAAAAAAAAAAAAAGACAGCCATAACAATGTTGCTTAAATAGAGGAAAAACCCACCAGATTAATATATACATGTCACATCATCATTTCCAGTAGACTGATTATAAGTACTTCTTTCAAAACTATAATACCTAGAGAATTGTAGCAAACTATATACTCGAATAATTTCATCTTCCCCAGAAAAAGCAGGCGTACCTTGGCAGTATCTCGTTTCAAATGTCCCATATACATTGATTCCTTTCTTTCGGAATTTAAATCATAGACACGACTTGGTATACATGTGTGGCATACACATTTCAAAAAAAAAAAAAGCAGCTCATCATGGCGCTTCTTATCAAAATCACAAAACAACCAACCATATCCAAAAAAAAAAAGAAAGAAAGAAACGCAAAACAACTCCAAGCTCGACCAAATCAAACCAAACAATCCCAAAAAAATATGCAAATTTTCCATCCTCGCTTACATCAGACAGAGCAGATTTAGGACTCCTTCCGCTCCGGGCTCGCGTCACGACTCTCAATCGAGTCCACCATCTGCAGCACCCTCGACTTGGCACGCGCCCTCTCGAGCGTCACCGCCTCGGCCGTGCCATACACCGCCATTGACGAGGGCCGGCCGTCGTCGCCGTCGGTTGAGTGACTGAGTCGAGGCTCGCGCAGCAGGCCATGCTCCGCGAGCGCGCCCTGCCGGCTCATGCGCAGCATCGCCTCGCGGTCCAGGTCGTCGTGCTCGCCGGAACGCTTGCCGTACGACGTGACGGGCGTGAGGCTACGCAGCGATGGTGTGATGAATGGCGACATCTGGCTGCCGCCCGTGTGCGTCGTGTCGTCTTTCGGTTCCAGCACCACCGTCTGCGGCGGGTGCAGCTGCTGTTGTGAATGTTGCCCAGACGACTCGCTTGAGAGCTGGCTCACAGAGTCCAGCACTTCGGCCGTCTGCGGTTCGCGAATACGTGGAGGGTCGAGCACCAGCGCGCTCGGTTTGGGCTTGGGCTTGGTGATGGACAGCGGCGGCGGCGGCGGCATGTCGTCGTCGTCGTCGTCCTTGTTGTCGTTATCGGTGGCGTTCACCACCCGCAGCCGCTCCTTGGGCACCGTAAACATGACCTGTACGAGACGCTGCTCAATTGCGCGCTCAATGTCCCAGTCATTCTCTCCCGCGGCAGCCGTACCGCTCACGCGGCGCTTGCTGCTGTCCAAATCGGACCCGTCATGATCGCTCTGCGGAGGGTCGCTCAGGTTCCAGCCGTCGCGGCCCTGCTTCCTTCGCAGGATTTCACCGCTGACGCCTGCGAGCGGGGCCTCGTAGTCGGCGCTCACGCGCTCCAGGGACGGTCGACGGGGGCTCTCTTCGCGCTCCGACGGCCCAGGGGAGGAGGCGGATTCAGAGCCAGAGAAGACCCGGCGTAATGAACCAAGCCATGTGCGTCGGGGTTTATTCTTCGAGGGCGATCCGGGAACGGGAATGTGATCGTAGTCATCGTAGCCGCTTCCGCGGAGCAGACCAGGTGCCTCGGCTTGGAGGTTGCCAAAGCCAGACTTGGCCGTGCGGTAGCTGCCGGACGAGGAGCTGGCGGTCTTCTTATGGTACACACCAGCGCCCGCGAGCAAGCTGTCCGCGGCACTGCGCGTCGACTCGGACAAGTTGGAGCCGCTGCGGGAGTCGTCGTCGTGATGCGCCGAATGGTGGTGCCAGTCACCACGCGTCGGCGAGCTTCGGCCCGCGCGGTTGCGGGCATATTTTGTTAGAAGCGCCTCGGCACCCCCGTCCGCTTCCGACGACCACTCCTGCACCTCGCGGTCCGGGCGTTCGGGGCTCGGCGTGCCACGGCTCGGAATGGCATACATGGCTGCCGCGCCCGCCGCCGCGCCTACACCCGCCGCCGCAGCATAGTGACTCGTGCCCGGCGGGGTCTGGAACGGATCCGCGTGCGTTTCCGACGAGGGCGTCAGGAGCTCCTTTTCGCGGAACTGGTCCTCATCTTCGTCATCTTCCAGGATTGGGTGAATCTGGCCCGGGGGCGAGGAAAAGTTGGACATCCTTCGCGCGTCGGGCGACGGCAGGTAGGGCACATAGCCACCACGGAGCTGACCGCTGACGGGTTTTCTAGGAATAGTGTTTGGCTCGCCAGAGGCGCCGCTCATGGACAGGCTCTCGTAACCGCCCTGTGCCTTTTCTGTGTGCGTTTGCCGGTTATCGTTGTAGTTGTTGTGTTGGTTGTTGTGGTTGTCACGCGGGCCGAACCAGCCCCATTGACCATAGCCTGCTGGCGGATCCATGACATCGTCGCGATCGTTGAAGAACTCGGCATCTCGAGCCATGGCCTGCGCGGCCTCGTCACGTCTAACCTCGTTGCGCTGTTTGCGTTGGCGGAGACAGCACAACAGCGCAATGGCGCCGATGAGCAGCAGCAAGCCCAGGCCAAGGCCCAGACCTAGGCCGAGGCCGAGTCGTCGAGAGCGATCGCTTGACTCTTGGTCATTCGAACCGATACTCGGGGCGTCAGGGTCACTTGGACTTGGCGGCGGTCGCTTGTATTCTTGGGTCCACGCCATCGAGGTCAGGTTCAGGAATCTTGCGGTATCGGGCGCTGCTCTCTTGCTCGTCGACGAGCTGTCGCTCGCGTTAATCGTCCATCCGCCGTAGACCATCATTATGTTTCCCGGCAGCAGAGCAGCGCCGTGGCCGTATACAGCATCGCCCTGAGGCTGCGCATCCGGCACCGCCCACATCCACGAGTTGTACGTCTGGCTCATTTTGAGAATCGCCAACTGGGGTTCTGCCGCCGTGTTCACGTCACCCACCCAGCCGCCCATGACTACGACCTCGGTTCCGTCCTGGCTGAGAATAGCTGTGTGGCCGGATCGGCTCGTGACTTCGGGCACGTCGACGTCGTCGTCCCGCCTGCTCTTGCTCCCGCTGCGAATTAGTTCTGTATTGGCCATCTTGCCGACGGGCTGCTTGATTTCAATGTACGACCACGCCTGCTCGGGCAAGCTCCACACCGCTGCTGTGCTCATGTTGATAAAGGCCGTCTGCGTGTGCCCGCCGAGCAGGATGTACGCCATCTGTTGCGTCACGGTGCCGGAGATGTTGGTAATCGAGGGCGGCTGTGGCGTGAGCGTGAATCCGGCAAACGGCGTGCGCGGACCGGCCGTCGATGCAATAAACCCATCATAGCCCGTCTGCGCATCGCCGCTGCCTGGTGTCAGGCTCAGCATCATCTTGGTGTAGTTGGCGTTGGCCTGCCAGTTTTTGGCATCAGTGCCCGGCGTCGTCTCGCACATGCCGCCGTAGCTGTACAGGGTCGGCTGGTCCATGACGGGAGCGAGCTTGGCGGTAAAGGCCAGTGTGCCGCCAAGGAAGAAAGGAGCGCCGCCGGGACTCGTGTTCTTGGCCGTGTTGCGGGTGGCGCGCTTCGTCCAGGCGCCACCGCCAACGGTCGTGGCGCTGTCTTTGCGGTCGTCAAAAGACCAGACGGAACCGGCGTCACCGCCGCAGACGCCGGCGTAGACCAACACGGAGCCATTGGCGGTGCGGACGGCGCCAAAGGCCGTCGCGGGATTGGCGTCGCTTAAGAAGGGCAGCTGGCTGGAGAGCACTTTGGGATTGAGGTCGGCGTTGAGCTTGTTGTTGTAGTCGAAGGAGAGAAATTGTACGCTGCCGTCGTTGGCCTGCTTGAACATGTACGTCTGGCCGGCGCCGTGGCAGGACGACTTGCTGAAGCAGGCCGGCGTGAGGATCTGCGTCGGCACATAGGGGAACTGGTGCACCGCAGCGGTCGTCGACGTCGAGAGCAGCGCAAGAAAGGCTACCGAAAGTGTCGGGCGTCTGGACCGTCGCACAGCGCGGGGACGCTGGTGCGATGTGGTCATCTGTGATGTGTCCGGAGCTATAGTGCGAATGTGTGGCGAAGGAGTAACGGGGACTTGGTCGTGTTTCGGTTGACGTCGCTTGTTTAAATCATGATGCCTGCGCTTTTTTTCCTTGAGAGTTTGCAATCTGTCCTTGGTAGAGCTCGTCGAGCCCGGTATAGCAAACCACGTATGTGTAGCTGCTGAGAAGCAAGCTGTGCGACCAGCCTGTCAAAGTAAACAAAAAAGGGACCACACACCAAGAAGCGGTGCGACTTGTCAACGTCAGCAGCAGTCCAGGCTGCTAAAAGAGCGAAAGAAAAAGGGTAGAGGGCCAAAATCTCCAAGAACAGACAAGTCAAGGGTGCAAGTGAAGACTGGGTACGCCCTGTGCAAAGCAGGCCGAGATGAAGCACGACCGATGTCTCGCCGTCCGGAGTCTATATTCAGACAGAGAAAGCGGGGGTCCTGGTAACAAGTAGCAACGAAGAGGGAGGGCTGGTCAGCTTTACTATTAGCGAGGGAGAGAGTGCCACTTGGGCTTATGTACATACGATGCAGATGACGAATAGAATCAAATGATTCACTTGATCGACCACCGCAGTCAAGGTTTCTGCTGGTTACCAGTACATACGCCAGCCAAAGTGGTGGTCAAACGGGGCACGGCATCTCAAGATGTGCACGTCCACTGGTCTGGTGTCTGGTCTAGCCACCAAATGATCAAAGTGGGCACGCCATCTCGGTGGTTCGAGAACGGTCCTATTGTCTTCCAATGCGTGTGTCTTTGACTCTTCGAGCGGCATGGTGGGCGGGATGGCGGTGCTTTGTTTTTGTTGCAGTGGTTGCCAGGGGGATGCCGCATCATGAGGGTGGTGTGGAGTTGCGTCGCGAACAGAAGTGATTTCCGATTTTCCCGCAAGCTCCTATTTAGCATTTTCAAACTTTATTCGTATACAATTTCAAGAGAACACGAAGAAGATGCTTTTATTTTACGGTACTCTGCTGAGAGTACATACGCCATGGGAGTCTTTCGCGAGCAAGCTGGCGCACCTCTAGCTCGGTAGTGTGACCAATATCTCGATGAAGAGACGTGCTGCCCGACGTGTCCAAGATGGCGTAAATTTAGATTCACAAGTAAAAAGGTCCACCTTGTAATATACTTGAATCAATCTTCAGCGGCCACTACTAATGCGAACCGAGCTGGAGGCACTAACCCAAAAGATGCGGAAAGCAAGTCTACACTGACATCGATACAGCGCGATACCCGAATAGATGCTTTGGGCGAGCCGGTGCCTTCTATCACGCTAGGCACGCCGGGATGCCGGGTGGCGCGGCGCCGTGTTGATGCATCTCTGCATGATTTGTACTCATATCGGTCGGAATGTCGAAAGCGGCCATAACTCTTGGTGCCTGTTTCTTCAGCCTGCGATGAATACACGGCAACCTCATGTTACAAAACGTGGACTGCGTTTCAAGCACACAGCTGTGACATAAGAGGCGAGTAAACAAGGAAAACTACTCATAGAAAAGATAGCCAACCAGGTCTCGACAAGGCACGATTGTCAAGCAATCATCGGCAAGCAACAGCGATCCCAACTCTGTATTCTTTATAGAGTTGCTCCGAGCGTCCGCAGCGCAAAAGCTGTAGCCCTTTGATGTTTGATTCCCGTTATTCAAACATCAGTTCGGCGTCTGATTTCGAAACCACTCGACTATATCCGGTAAAGAGTCAGAATCAGCTCCGACGCCGGCATCACTTGCACCAACATTTGTGATTCACACCGGAGCGGCGCCGTCCGCGGGCCTCCCGTCTCCACTCCGGAGGGCGCGCGCCAACATAGTCACCACATCGGAGCCGGGACTGGGGCCATATAAAACGGGCATGGTGTGCTATTGCGTGATTAAAACATCCTTTACAAGCGCATCCGACTGCACACCACGCAAAATGCCTCTACACATGCGCGTGGCCACCGAGGCCGATACAGACGCCATTGGCCGCGTGGCCACGGCCGCCTTTGATCCTGCCACGGATGCCATTGCGCGCGGCCTCTTTCCCGCACGGCTGCAGCCGGCCGTGCCCAGGCCAGAGGATCACGCGATTGCGTGGCGACGGACGCGCAAAGGCATCAAGATGAACACGGAGCGCATCACGCTCATGGTCGTGACGGACGACCAGCTCGACGGCAAGATTGTCGGCTTCTCCATGTGGGAAGAGCCGCTGCCGGAGGGACAGGCGGGCGAGTCCGCGTCCAAGGAGCTTGTTCCGTGCGAGACACTGGACGAAGAGGCATACAAGGAGCTGCGGAGAGCGAGTTTAGAGGCCACGTTAGGCTTTCTCGGCAAGGATGGCGCAAAGCACATGTGGTGTGAGTATCGACGGACCGTTTGCATGTCGAGCATGCATCGACTGATAGGAAGCAGATCTCGACTACCTGGGAGTCGATCCGGGCCAGCAGCGCAGAGGAATCGGAAAGATGCTGCTCGATTGGGGCCTAGAAAAGGCACGAGAGGAAAACAGGGACGTGTACCTGATTGCGACACCCGCGGGCCGTCCACTATATCAAGCAGTGGGTTTCGAATATTTGGGCTCGTTTATGTTGTTCGATACACCGCATCACGGCATGATCAAGAGGCGGCCGGGGCATACATGAATCTCGGGCGAATGGACGGGATCAACTGCAGGCATATGCGCTTGAAAAAACATGTACCTGCAAGTACGACAAGCTAGCGTTAGACAGGTAATGGCTATCTTTTTCATGAAGCTCGTTTCGATGCAACACGATCGAGACTGATTGCCAGCCGTACGAGACTTACTTGACGGTGGCTCGCGCAAACTTGTACGGAAAGCGCATTCGTCACGCGGCGAGGCGCTGCGCGGATGTGTTTCACGGCTGAGTGGCAGTCTGTGTTTCTGAGCTCTCATTGTGCCAGAAAGATAAATCCTGAAATGGTAAACCTATCGTTTTCTTTCAAGCACAACGAGAGCTTGGGGCACACAGCGGCGGGAAAATGACGCGATACTGCGAGAAGCACTAAGAGTAAGCTGGTGCCATGACTGCCATGAGAAATGGCCATAGGTGTATCTGATAGAAAAGGTTGTAAGTGTATCGGATAAAGCCAAGCCGCAAAGTCGAGCAGGTGGTGATGGTGTGATGTCATGATCAACCGGAGTTGAGCGGTGTTTTCACCTTGGACAAGGTTTGGAGCCTTATCAGTATGGCTCTCAAGTCGCAATCCACATTATTCAAGCTATTTTTTGCAGCTTCAGAGGTGTAGCTCTCGATATTGTCACGGTTGTCGTCTCGTGCTTGCAAAGGTGCTCCTGGGCAAACGGGGACGGATCGACAAGCCGGAAAGAGACTTGCTCTCCACCCTGCCGAATTTGCGCCACGTAGATTTTTCGGCTACAGGAGATGATGCGTGATAGATGGTCCGAGGCTTCATGGGTTGGACGTGCCCACGCGCCGTCATGACGATTATACAATGCATGTCTAATCTGTACTAAGTAGAGTGACAAGGCTGACTGGCCTGGATGGCTGGATTGGGCGACCAAGCTGGACGGGCTGGTTGTTTATGGTGAGTTGAGGCTAGAGACGGTTGGGTGTAGTCGGGCACCGATTTGTGTTGCAACTGTACCAGTAGTGACGGCGGTGTATAGAGAGTGTATTGAGATTATACTGATAGTTATGTATTTGGTGGTCATTTTAGGACAATGGATTACGGTGTTAATGGCGGCTTGAGGCGAACGGCGACAGGGGTAATAAGGGAATGACGCAGCATGAAAGGCTATGTCTTGCAATTGGGACCACAAATCCAGAGCATCCAAACAATCGGGTCTTGTTGAGCCGAGGATTGGCATGGTCCGGATGGAGGCATGGCGCATGGGCGGCATGGCTAATGGAGGATGGATGGTGGCGTCTAGGGTGTAATGAAAGGGAGTGTGGTGGGAGGTGAAAAGGTGAGGCCAGAGGACAGAGTGAAGAATATCAACGGATGACGCTGAGCAAACGGACGAGTGGCTTTCCTAGAGGATCTGGCAGTTGGCAACTGGAAACTGGAAACTGGAAACTGGCAAATTGCTTGGGTTGGGTTGCCTTGCCAGCTGTTGTCAAATGTGGCAGTGTCACGTGTGGCGCTGTAGAGTCAAGACCAGCTGGGCAGGGATGTGAAGCCAAGACACTGTCTACTAGTAGGATGCAGTAACTAACTACATACGTGCGGTGTGACTGCACCACAAAAACTCCAGAGTCATAATGGAGCCAGATTGGCTCCTGTGCTACCAGTATTTGCATTAAACGGCTCCGTGATCATCAACTGCAAACTGTTGTCTGAGTCCATTCTCTTGCGAGGTGGGGCAAAAAAAATTGGCAAGCAGTGGAGAGTTCATCGTGACCCAGATGGTGTCAATAGTAATAAAATACAGGGGGAATGAGGAGCTTGCAGACCTTGGATTCCGAAGGACATGGCGGCCAGCTATCTGTGGGCAGGTTAGAGGCCAAGAGAGGGAGGCTACTAACGATAACTAAAGAGGCAGAGTAAATTGTTTTAAAATTGCATGTCCATATGTTGGTGGAGACGCAGAGTATCCGTGTGGAAAGCGAGGAATTAGAGAAAAATAAAGATAAAAATAAAAATCGAACTGTCGATGTAGAGATGAAGGATGGTAAAAGGCAGCCAGAATTTGAGAATGATGCAGATACTTGTAAAGCAGGAGCCTGGGACAGGCCAGGATCGTGAGAAAGCCATGACGCCAGTGTTTGTGTTGCTGGGCTGGCGTGGCTGGGCATGCCGCGCTCATGCGTTGGAATGGTGGCCTCTTTATCCGTACAAATTAGTGGATATCTAGGTACTGTAATCATACCAGTAGTACGGAGTAGACTATTAGTACAATGCCCTGGCTGCAAAAAGAGTGATCAACGACGTGAACAGTGTCAGCAGGCGAGATGAGACTGAGTGTGATTAGTTGTTTTATTTTCCCGTCTCGACTAGATTCTTGTGCAACGAAATGCAGTGCAGTGCAGAGACTGCTTGGCTGCCAAGCTGCTGGCTGCTTCGGCACTTTGTGCCACAATATCGGTCCTGCAAGCCTCCTGCAAGTTCCAGCGCGTCAGGCCTCATCCAGCTCTCACATGCCCTGACAACACGACAAGTCGACAACAGACAAGACCGAGAGACTCAGAGAGAGGCAGCGCTCCCCAAGGGCCAAGGGCAAGCTTCAGCTCTCCTTGTCTCAATTGCCCCACTTGGACCCAGCTTCAGATCGGCATCCACCTCTGAGCGCCGAGCGGTCACCCGCCGCCCCACTGGCTCTCCACCTCTCCACCTTGTACGTTTGCACGTTGAGGTACCGAGTCGTCGTTTCGCTAGTTAACTATAGGCTATTATAATCACAGCCTACCAGTCGGTACTCGTTCCCGCGACTTCATCCACCTCGACTTCAAGTAGCGTCAAGCTGCACCCTGGCCCTGGTTGCCTTTTATCCCAAGACACTTGATTGGAATTACGTCGTTGTCCTCCACCAATGTACCTCTTGCTAGGGCGCCCTCTCGACCTGTCTGCAGCCTTGGTTCCCTGGCCCTCCTCGTAGACCGTACCGTAATAATACTGGTAAAGCTTCTGCTTTCTTATTAATTTCCCTTGCGCCCATCGCTTCCTTGAAACAATCAGCGATTGTTTACTCGGTAAACACTGTCAAGTTGCTACAATCGCTGCCTGGTGCATCATACAGTGTCTCGCCTTCCTCTGGTTTGCACGACTTGTCAACAATTCACAAAGCGTCCCATCGCTCACGGTCCTGGCAACACCAAGGTCACATACCCATCGAGATTAGCCACAAAAACTCAAATCTCCCCCGTACGCGACCGCTCGTGTCTCGCCCTGCGCTACCAATACTGGTAATACCAGTACTGCTAGCAGCATAGACAAAACCCCTCTGGCTCGCCCACACGCACCGCTCGAGCGTCTTGCCCTTTTTTTTCTATACTACGTCAAATGCGATACCCCGTCTTGCTACTGCCCATCGCCAGCCTCACCACCTACCTACACGCAAACGCGGACCAATTCTAGCAGTCGTCTAGTCGCTGCACGGAGCAGTCGACAACTCTCCTGCTAATGGGCGCTTTCATCAGCTGGATCAAAGATGCTCTCGCCAAAGACCCCAACCAGGGATCAAGCCAGACAACTACGTCGTCTTCGCTTTCGGGTTCGTCACTTGGCCGCTATTCGCAGTCCCACCTCACCTGCTAATACTTGCATCCAGGCATGATTTCGACGCTGGTGCCTGTCTTGGCACTCTCCGCAGTCTACTTCGTCATTTGGCTCGTTGCCCGACGTTCTCAGACGCGCTTCTACGAGCCGAGAGCATATCTCGGCTCACTACGACCATAGTAAGTATAATTGGCCTTTTTCGCCCTTGAACGCGCAAAAGCGAATCATTCTAATCCGGCCAGTGAACGGTCACCTGCTCTGCCCAAGGGCTGGTTCAACTGGATTGGTCCTTTCTGGAGAGTCCCTGACGAGACAGCTCTGCGCCATCAGAGCCTCGACGCCTACCTCTTCATTCGCTACCTCAAGGTTTGCACCACCATCGCCTTTGTCAGTCTGTGCATCACCTGGCCCATCCTCTTCCCCGTCAACGCGACCGGTGGTGGTGGCCAGGCCGAACTCGACATTCTCTCCTTTAGCAATGTCGACTCCACCACCCACAAGAATTACTACTACGCTCACTGCTTTGTCGGCTGGGCTGTCTACGGCTTCATCATGTACATGATTACCCGCGAGCTCATCTTCTACATTAACATTCGCAACGCCTTCTTCAACCACCCCAACTATGCCCGTCGCATCTCGGCTCGCACCGTCCTCTTCACCAATGTTCCCCAGGACTACCTGGACGAGGCCCGTCTCGAGGCCATGTACCCCGGCGCTATTCGTCACCTTTGGATTGTCGGTGATATCAAGGAGCTTGATGAAGCCGTCACCAAGCGTGACGAGACCGCTCTCAAGCTCGAAAAGGGCGAGGTCAGCCTTATCAAGGCCGTCAACAAGGCCCGCGCCAAGGAACTCAAGAAGAATGGTGGCAATGCCGAGGAGCAGACTGCCGTCACCCGCGACGCCGAAACTGGTAACATTGCCTCCCGCTGGATTCCCGACAAGAAACGTCCCTCTCACCGTCTTGGTTTCCTTGGTCTCCTTGGCAAAAAGGTCGACACCATTGAATGGGGCCGCTCCGAGCTCAGGGAGAGCATCCCCAAGATCCAGGCTGCCCAGCATCAGTACCTCGCCGGCAACTACACCAAGGTTCCCGCCGTCTTCATCGAGTTCAACACGCAGCGCCAAGCACAGGATGCCTACCAGAGTGTCAGCCACCACACTGCCCTCCACATGGAACCCAAGGCCATTGGCGTCCAGCCCCAGGATGTCATATGGAAGAACCTTGCTTTGCCATGGTGGCAGCTCGTCATCCGCCGCTATGCCGTCTACGCTGCCGTCACTGCTCTCATCGTCTTCTGGGCTGTTCCTGTTGCTATCATCGGTGTCATTTCTTCCGTCAACACCATCAAGTCTCTCCCCGGCCTGACCTGGATCGGCTCTATCCCCCCCGTCGTTCTTGGTGTTGTCTCCAACTTGCTGCCCTCTGTTGCTCTCGCCATCCTCATGTCTTTGGTCCCCGTCTTCATGCGCGGATTCTCTCACCTCGCTGGCGCAAAGACCAACACGGAGGCTGAGCTCTTCACCCAACAATCCTACTTCATCTTCCAGGTCATTCAAGTCTTCCTCGTTCGCACCATGACCAATGCTTTCGCCGACTCCATCGTCATGATCGCCAAGGACACCTCGCAGATTCTTCCTGCTCTTGCTACCAACATCCCCAAGGCCTCCAACTTCTACATCTCGTACTTTATCGTTCAGGGTCTGACCATTGCCATTGGCACGCTCACCCAGGTTGTCGGACTCTTTGTCTTCAGACTGCTTTACAAGTACCTCTCCGGCACCCCCCGTGCTCTCTTCGAGAAGTGGACCACCCTTGCTGGTGTTCTCTGGGGCAGTATTCTTCCTGTCTACACCAACATTGTCGTTATTGGTATTACCTATTCGGTCATTGCCCCCCTCATGCTGTTCTGGTCCACCCTTGGTCTCTTCCTTTTCTACCTCGCCTACCGCTATAACCTGATCTTTGTTAGCCAGACCACTGTCGACACCAAGGGTCTCATCTACCCCCGCGCCCTCAAGCAGCTCTTTGTTGGTGTCTACCTTGGCGAGGTTTGCATCTTTGCTTTGTTCGTCCTTGCAAAGACCCCAGGCCCCGCTGTCTTGATGGGCGTCTTCGTCTTCTTCACCATTTTGTACAACATTACTCTCCTCAAGACCTTTGCCCCTCTGCTGCATGGTATTCCCACCAGTCTAGAGGTCGAGTCCCAGCTCGCCACCGGACACCTTGGCAGTGCTGCCACCGGTGCTGCCTATGATTACAAGAAGGCCAACGTTAGTGAAAACGGAGCCCACGCTGCCTCCGCCAGCAACGGCGCCAACGGCTCCCACGCCAACGGCAGCTCGGCCGCTGCGCCCACCGCTGCCAAGCCCAAGGGCAACATCTTCCAGCGGTTCTTCAAGCCTTGGATTTACTCTGACTACCACGTTCTGCAGAGGCTCATCCCTGCTAACGACTACGACGTTGCCAACGAGATCTCCCCCGATTCCGAGGCCCAGGCCTATCTTCCTCCTGCCGTATACAAGCAGGCCCCCAACCTGTGGATCCCCGAGGATGCTGCCGGTGTCTCCAAGCAGGAGATTGCTCAGACCTCCAAGGTCATCCCTATCTCCGACGCAGGTTGCACCCTCGACGAAAAGAACAAGATGCACTGGGACGAGGACAATGCACGCCCTCCTATTTACACTGAGAAGCCCGAATACTAAAGGAGAAAGTTGGTGGTTGTGTGTGTGTGTGTGTGTGAAATTCTTGATACCCGTGTGCTATGAGGCCCACATTGGCCTAGCTGCCGAGTCTGTACGTACAGGAAGGAACTTGTTGTACTTTTTGGTTGAATTCTAGTCGCAATAAGACTTTTGGATACTTTTCTTGTCTTTGCATGCTTTTATGTTTATGGTGGATCCAATGATTGAATATATTGGATGGTACGCCTGCCTATTGTATCTGGAAATATTGGTAGCTATTCTTAGGACGTAATGTACTGATTATACATCACATTCCCACGCATCAAGTGATTGTTTACTCAATATCCGAAGCCAACCCTCCTTGTCTTGACATGTGGAGGATTACTACTGCATAATCAAAGATTGGCGAGAGCCTTGCGCGGGAGCTCCCAGATCCAGCAACCCTAATAATCCGGGTCACCGTCCCAGGCTACTGAAGGATATGCACTGTCTCGCACTAATCTAGCAAGTTGCACTCAAATCTTCATCTTTTATACCTCTTTGCTGGTAGATTTTTTGTCAAGTTGATTTGTCATTAAAACAGATGATGGCCAAAACCAAACCAACAAGTACTTTCTGACTGGTTGCGAGGGCTATGTAGAGTGTAGACTAGCCAAGAGCCATGATTATTTTGTTTAAGATTTCTTTCTGCATCCAAATATACAGCGACTAGAGCTTGGAATTTTCTCTCAACGCTAATTTACATGTATTTCCCGCCATCTGGCCATACAATGGCTTCTCTATCAGCCTGCCATCCCGTGTCATCATCCTAGGGCAAACTTGATGTATTCAAAGTATAAGACAAAAGGTGGAAGAATATGGATAATTAAGATGAGATGGAAAGGGAAGGGTTTGAATGACAAAGCAGAAACCATCCGTCTATTTGTTGCAGGCAGGGTTCTCGCCGCTGGCGCAGCTAGTCAGTCCCTTTTCAATGCCATTCATGATATTGCCCGCGCCCTTGGCCAAGTGGCCGGCGGCGTCGGCCATGCCCTTGGCATCGTCGCCGACCTGCTTCGCCATTCCCTTGACATTATCCGCGGCTTCCTGCGCAGTGTGCTGCACGTCCTGGCCCGCCTTTTGGGCCGCGGCCTGCATGTCCTGGCCAGCCTTTTGGGCCGCGGCCTGCGCGTTGCCGACGGCCTTGTCGGCGCCCTGGCCGGCCTGGATGACTGCGTTGGAGACCATCGCGCCGCCCTTCTGCATCATGTTGCCGGCATTGTCGGCCAGGGATTGGATGCCGCTGCCCAGGCGTTGGCTGCCGTCGCTGATGGCGCCGCGGGCGTCTACCGGGGCGGCGGAGACGGACGAGGCGGCAAAGAGAGCGGCGAGGGCGGCGGTGATTCTCATTTTTTCTTTTTTTTTTTGAGCGAGGTAGTTTGGGTGTTTTTGGTGTAAAGAAGAATGTGCCTAATGGAAGACGAAAACAAGAAAAATGAGAAGAAAAAAAAGAATGGACGGTTTGCTGCGTTTGAGGACGTTTGCGTGCCACGGATTGTAGAATTTCAACAACTGATGAAGGGTCAAAGCATCAATCGACGATTGGGAAGACTTTACACTTATGTACACTTTGGGAGAGGATTTTCCTCAATGATTGCTGTAGTCTTCTTACGAGACCCCAGTATGGGAGGAGGTCTACACTCGGACTCATCAGGTAGCGCTTGAGCCTCCTACCAGATTGAGCGGATTGTGACAGCGAGGACCGAGCACGGGCTCCGGTGATGCCATTTCGACATCGGCTCCAGTCCAACAAGGGACCATACCTAGGCCGTGGAATAATCTCCGAGTGGTTCCTCGGCCTAATTATAGCACCTTCCAAGTCGCTATCAATCCTTACGAGGAAGGACAACCCGACCCCCCTGATGGACACAGGTTGTGGCTGCCACGTGTGGTGGCTCCCGAATCGGTAGTACCTGCATAAACGGTTCATTTGCTTGCTGCAGATTCATTAGAACGTCCGAGCCACTTTTGCTTATTATAAAAGTAACTGGCAGCGGCGGCGCAAGGCCAAGAACGACCGGGCGAATGCACCGTCAGCGGCGGACGACAAGACTGTACTGATAGCCTGAGCTTGCAAGCTGCCGAGGCAAGTAGCTCTGGAAGTGAGGTTTTTCAATTTCTAGTTAAGTAATCAATCCATGCTCAGCCTCACAACGCAATCAAGGAAGCAGTGCCGGGACAGAACTCGATTACACCCACTAGCCGGCTGGAGAACCAACAAATTATATGAGCATTGGACATGTACTTATATTCAACTTGTACATGCCAAGAGGTGCTCGCTGTTGGGCAAGTTGCTGACGGCACCTATTGACTTCTTGCCTCTGCGCGTGCTGCCAGCTAGATTCTCTTCTTCACCATCATCCCGACCGGCATAAAAAAAATCACATACGCCCGCGCTTCTTCTCCTTGCACCACATATTGTACATTTTTCCTGTTTATTAATCCGATACACTTATCTTTCGATTTGGATGTCGAATGTTTCAAGGCCCCCCAAAGATGAAGCTTTCAGGCCTTGTAGCTGAGAGCTTACGTCCGCGATAGCGCTCCTGTGTAAGATTAATAAGGCCGCTGAAGCTTGTCACTGCTGGAAAGCCATGACTTTTACGCTCGAGACGCCAATGTTCTGGAACAAGTTTGAGACGAGCCAGCCACCGCTCGGGCCGGAGTTTGTCAAAAAGTCCTACGGAGAGTTTGAGGCAGCCAAACGGCTGTTATTCAACGCCAAGGCATACACCCGTTGAATGAGGGAAAGCATGCCTTCAAATTGCAAATGGGGGTCGGACGACGAGTGTCGAGTGTACGCCAGTCCATACACCCTATCTCTGAGTGGTGATTGGAATCATGGCCATGACTTTGCCACCTAACATGGAATAAATGTTTTTGTTACTCACGGACCTCCACGAGGCATCTTGGACCACGCTAATGCTGATAACGGGCCGGATGCCGTGATCTTTTCGTAGTACTCGCTAAAGTAACCTATAGATATATTCCTTTGGTCATGTTCGCAAAGGGTAAGGTGCTACGTTTGTTACTTTGGAAAAGTAAAATACGCGAGAAGCTATCTTTGGTTATAGAAAGTAATAACTTGGCGTCGTATCTTATTAAATAGGTAAGCACACTCGACGAGAATATATTTAATAGACATTAAACAGGGCCGTAGAAAGAAATAAAAGTCAGCAAGATGTGTATTCTAGAAGCAATACTCAAGGTAACTAGGCACATATAAACAGCAATGGTTAACAAGCCTGATGTAAAACAAGACCTTGATTATTAATGTAGCCATCAACAGTGTGAGGACCGGTGGCGTTAGGTTAACCACTCGGCCACAGAGACCAAAAAGATCCAGCAATGGTAGCCAATGAGGCTAAACATCCCTAACGTCCACTATATCTATCAGGTCCGTGACAAACAGTGATGACTTGGATGTACTGGGTAGAGCTGCACTTGGAATTAATGGCTCCACCACTCGCAATTCTTGGGATTTCAAATGCAAAATCCCCTGCGGCGATGGCGACAGCATGCTTTCCCAAGTTACGGATATAAAAAGCAGCTTTATGCATAATTAGCATTGTTTGCCACCTTGTCGTAGCTCGACCCCAGCAATGGATGGCGACCCCAGCATTTTGGTGGGGAGCCGAGAGCCTCAATTCGTTGCCAAAGCAAACTCGATCTCAGTTCTGCAGTTCTGCAACCGGCATCGTCGCACCCGACAACGCAAATACCATCATCTCCCCTCCCCAAAACCAGCCCAATGCGCGTCACTGCACGGTCCCAATGACAAACTTGCCAAGATGATGGTCATCAGGCGCCCGTATCGGCTGGCGACGCCGTTTCCCCAACAGCAGTCGGTGGGCAGGGCCCAGGCGCGCCACCTCCATCTGGCGCCGCCATTTCTGCTCGACAGCTACGTGCCGCGCTACCAGACGCTGAGCGCTCGTGATGCCGCTCTAAAGCGCTCCAAGGCGTACGCTCACCTGCGGAATTGCAACCTCTGCCCCCGTTTGTGTGGCGTGAACCGTTACGAGACCACGGGCATGTGTCTCATCGGAGCCACGGCCAAGGTCAATGTGATAGCTCCTCATTTCGGCGAGGGTGCGTGGTTTTCCTTGCCGGCCTTGCGGTTGGTTTATTATTACCTTGTGGTTACACAAAGCTAACGGGGGAGAGCCCTTTGTCTTGCAGAACCGTGCATACAAGGGCACAATGGCAGCGGCGCCGTCTTCATGAGCGGCTGCAACCTGCGCTGCGTCTTCTGCCAGAACCACGACATTTCTCACCAGCGCAACGGCATGGACCTGACGCCGGAGGAGCTGGGCGAGTGGTACTTGAAGCTGCAGACCGTCGGCAACGTGCACAACATCAACATTGTCACGCCCGAGCACGTTGCGCCGCAGGTCGCCCTCAGCATCCTCCACGCGCGGGAGCTGGGGCTCAGCGTCCCCATTGTCTACAACACGTCGAGCTTCGACTCGATGGCGTCGCTCGAGCTGATGGACGGGCTAGTGGACATTTACTTGGCCGACTTCAAGGTGTGGGAGCCCGCCACGTCCAGACGCCTGCTCAAGTCGGATGACTACGCCGCGACGGCCAGAGAAAGCGTCAAGGCCATGCATGCACAGGTGGGTGACCTGTGCTTTACCAGCGACGGCATCGCGAAACAAGGCCTCCTCATTCGCCATCTCGTGATGCCGGGACGGGAGCGCGAGGGCGTGGAAATTATGAAGTACCTCGCGTCCGACGTCTCGAGGGACTGCTTCGTCAACATCATGGAGCAGTACGCTCCGCGAGCGCATGTTGGGAAAACGAGGCGCGGCAAGTCTGGTGGCGGCGGCGAGCTGAGGTACCAAGACATCAATAGGCAAGTGAATCAAGGCGAGGTAGCGTCGGTACGTAAGGCTGCGGAGAAGGTGGGATTGTGGCGTTTCAACGAGACCCCTAAGCACGATGGGTTTGCCATCTAAAGAGGCCAAAGAGACGTTTGTGTGTGTGTGAGATATAGTGCCTGTCACACGGAGGAACTGCAGGTTAGATTAGCCTTTGTGCTACAGAACCGCTTTGTCCAAGACAATGAGGCTGAAGCCACAACATAAGTTGAGGCAACAGCCCGCTCACCCAATCTCGCTCACGAGCCAGTCCGGAGAAGCAGCGAGCTATTTCGATGGCCCGCAAAGACCAGAAACCCAACCAGTTCATTCAGCCGCACCTCTACCTAACTAGTGTTGGTGGGGTTCTGGCCTCTCAAGCTGTCGTTCTGCAGACCGTGGATGAATT
The DNA here is from genome assembly GCA_037289395.1 of Beauveria scarabaeidicola. NCBI lineage: Eukaryota > Fungi > Ascomycota > Sordariomycetes > Hypocreales > Cordycipitaceae > Beauveria > Beauveria scarabaeidicola. The sequence goes on along the minus strand of JAEIJG010000050.1, from coordinate 49,016 downwards.
GAATGGCCTCTGATCCAGGCGCCAGCCACCTGCGCCCGCGCAAACAATATTAATGAGGAGACGGCATTTACCGTTCTGCTTGTGGCATAGCATACCCAACTCTTTGGGGCGAACGACATGAGGGGAAGACGAAAGCCAATCGAAACTTATTTATTAGTCTTGCTTGGCGTTTTCTATTTCTTAGCTTGCAACCTTGCCCCGCGGGCCAGAACCTTGCCCCTCGCTATATCTACCCTTGACCGCATCCCAGCTTCTTTGACACAAAAGCCGGAGCTAACTTGTTTTGTCTCTCCCCCCGGTGCCTCTTTCTATATCTATTCTTCTTCTTCTTGCTCTCTGCTGCCCTCTTGTTCTGCAATCAAGATGGCTCCATTCCGGCTCCAGAGGGACATGATCCCAAGTACCACCACGGCTTCACACGGACAGTATTACACCAAATCACCAAAACCAAGACAGAGCAGTCCACTTTCAACAGTCACCACGATGAAGGATCAACTACATGAAACGATACACCACAGTCGGGACACAAAAGAAGCCCCGAGAAATAGGCCCGACAGTCCACGCCGCCGAATGTCCCGCGCGCACTGCCTTCTCGCACCTCGGCCGTACGAGGAAATCTACCACGAGCAGGCCTACCTGGCGACGTACCTGCAGCAAAAGACGCAGCGCATCGGGAGCCTCATAAAGGAGTACTCGGAGACGCAGGCCCAGCTGGAGCGCGGCGCCGAGGGCAAGACGCGGCGCAGGCTGCGCAAGCTGCTGAACCTGCTGCGGTGCAAGCTCGACGAGGCGTCGGAGCAGGAGCGCGCCATCTTTTCGCGCATGGGCGAGCTGTACATGGAGCTCAACAGCAGAGATACCTGGGAGCGCACGCGGTCAATCTCCGCCGCCGCCGCCTCCGTCGCCTCCGCCACCGTCGCCACCGCCGCCTCCGACGACGACGACGTCGCCCATTCGACGACGACGCAGGATGCGGCCGGGAGCAGCCAAGCCGGCGTCGCAGATGAAGAGTGCGGCGTCACGCCGGTGACACCCTGCCCCAGCTTCGTCTCGTCAGACGGCAGCGTTGCCAGCTCGGCGGCGCTTGCGTCGCCCGAGTCCGCCTTTGCCCCGGTATTTGTGCATGCCGGCGTGCCCGACGACGGCCACCATCCGTACGCGCTGCCCGCGCCCGAGTACCTCGAGCCCGTGCCAGAGGAGATGGAGGTTGAGACCAAGAAGACGCCGGCGGCTGCACCGATGGAGCGGCCCGAAGAGAGCGGACAGTGGCGGCAGGAGAACCGGAGCGGGCCCGAGATTGGCATCCTCGAGTACCACTACGTGCACGACGAGACTGAAGAGCAAGACGAGGACAAAGGTGGCAAAGTCGGCGACGAGGAGCAGCAGCAGCAGCAGGAGGAGGAGGAGGAGGAGGAGGAGAGGGAGAGGGAGACGAGCTGCAGGCCGTCGTCAAAGGACCGCACCCACAGATTCAGCCTGCCGGTGATGCAATTTACGTGGCCTGACGCCTGACGAGTACCATTTTTTTTTTTTTTTCATGAACCGAATTCGAACCTATAGTTACAAATGAATCATGTAATTCTGCACCTGACCTTTGTTCTACACACTGTATTAAAACCCTGGCCAAGAACAAGAAAAGGCCATGCAGTGATTTCTTCTTTTTTCCTCCTCCTCCTTCTTCTTCTTCTTTCTTTCTTTCATGCAAATTCCCCAAATTGACCGTCGTCAAAGCCCATTTGCATGAGCGATCTGCGCTTCGACTTGACATCCTGGGCGCTCGGCGGCGGCGGCAGCGCGAACCCACCGTCACCGCCTGCGACGCTGGTGCTTTCTTCAGGCCTGCCCGACGACAACAACGACGACGACGACGATGATGATGATGATGGGGGAGGCGCCAGGGCAAAAGACTGCAAGCTCGCGCCCGACTTGTCCCCCTTTTCCCCCTCCTCCACCTGCTGCTGCTGCTGCTGTCTTCTGCGGCCAAACTTGCCACCAATGTTGATGGTAATGGTCTCACCCTCCTTGAGGCTATAATCTTTCGGCGGATCCGTCGCCGTCTTCTTATCCTCTCCTCCTCTGCCGCCGCCGCCGCCCCGTTGCCCACCACCGCCACCGCCAGCCGCCGCCGCCGTTTCCCAGCCCAGCGCCTTGCGCGCCTCCTGCAGCGCAACGGCAAAGTCAAACGCCTCGGGCCGCTCCTCGAACCCGATTCCCAGCACGGCCTTGCGCCCGGCTTCGTCGCGCACCGTCAGCGCAAAGAAGCGGGAGCTGTCGGTCGCGGGGTCGACGGCCGCGGGGTCCGCGTACGGCGAGGCGGCAAAGAGCTGGCCGGTCGCGGGGTCTTCTAAAACGGTGTCGACTTTGAGCTGTTGTTGTTGTTGTTGTTGCTGGGAGGAAGAGGGAGAGGGAGAATCGTAGGACGTCTCGATGATGCGAATCCGGGCGGAAAATATTTGCCGCGAGGGGTCCGTGGTCCAAGAGGCGGCGACGTGGCCGCGCATCGACGCCATGGGCGGGATATTGTAGACGTGGACCTTTTCGGCGATGAAGAGCACGCGCTGGATGGCATCGGCGGGCAAGGGCCTGCCGGTGGCGGGATCGAGAAGCTCCATGGCTTATTCTTTATTTTATTTTCTTCTTCTTCTCGGGTTCGTCGAGGACCGCGAAGCCTTGCGGGTGAGACGATGGAGTGTTGCCCGTGCCGTCTCCGTCTCTGTGTAGTAGGGTTGCCGCTTGCTTGTAATGGGAGTGAGTCGGTGGCGTAAAAGAAAAAGACTTGTAGATGCGAGCGAGGAGTTGAGAAGAAACAAATTCGATGCGACGAGGGACAAAGACAACTTTGACAAGACAAAGGAGAAAGATGGGGGTTAAATCACGAGAAAAAGTGTGTTGAAGATGTCGTGTCGGATCGATGGCCAACCACCTACGCAAACAGCTCCCCGCGCGGTCGCTTTTTTCGGCGGGGCGTGACGTAAATCGCCGACCGGGACAGTTTACTAGACCAGACTATCGCTGACGCTACAACATCTAAGTATCTAAAGAGGCGGTGCTATTCTTTTCTCCATGTGCTTTTTGGTGCGACTCGTTGGGATCCTTTCCACGGCATACCTGGGCGAACCGTGGTTGGTCGGTGCAACATTGCTGCCTGCGAGACTTCAATTGCCAGGCCAGTTTCACATGTGAGCATTTGCTCGACTCTTCCAGACAGACGCCACGTCAAGCTACACGCAAACGTTTCAATCGCCATTACACGTAAAACGTAATGCCATTAAGCTACTGAGAGTCAGAAGCTATATCCTTTTCTATACTCTCTACCGGCAACACCCAACTTGCATCATCCTCAGCCCGCGCCCCCTAATACTTGCACTCACATTTCTTTTTTGCTGTGATCCCAAGCACATGTCCTCTTGCTTTTTCCAACACAAAACTCATGCATATATATCAAGGCCTTACTCCTCCTCCTGGGCCTTCTCCTCAGCCTCAGCCTCAGCCTCGGCCGCGGCCTCTTCCACTTCCTCGTGACCGTTCACTGCTGCGGGCCCAACGTCAACCAGAGAGCCGCCCTCACCCTCTAGCTTCAGCCAGGCGTCCCACTCAGGAAACAGGTCATCATCTTCGCCGGGAAGGCCAATTAGTTTGGCTACGCGAGTCTTCTTTGACTTTTCTAAGCTGTCCTTCCACTCTGTGACGGCAGCCGCAGCCAGGCTGGGCTTATATGTCTGTGCGAAAAGCACCGATTCGGCATATCGCTCCGTCTTGGTCAGAATACTCTGGCACTTTTGCACGTCTCCCAGCAGCCAGTAACAGGAAAAGGCAATGTTGTTGGCGCTTCTCTCCTCCGCTTGCGTGGCCAGCTGGGTCAAGCCGTCGCGATCACCAGTGGACGAGTGGAGCAGTAATAGAGATGACATGTCCTTGGCATGTGTGAAACACTCAATCGCCAGGGTAACATCCCAAGCAGCAAGAGCCGCGTCTCCAACAGTCTTCCACTTGTGCTCAACATCGACAGCGCGGGCAAGCTCTAGGGCAATGTCGAGCTGATTCAGGCCAAGAGCAAGATCAAACTTGTGTTCGGGGTCAGTCGCGACCTCCAAGGCGAGCTCCTTGTGGCCCTGTCCTTCGAGGAATCGGGCAATCTTGTTGAGCTGGTCGTTGGGGATGGTGGGCAGCAGCTCAGCCGCAGTCTCCAGGTCTTCACGCAGAACAAGTGTCTGGTACTCAAGGACCGGCAGCGACAGGGAAAACGACGTAACATTGACATCCTTGTCGGCGAGGTAGATTCTCGAGTCCCTTTGAATGTAACCCAAGACGTACATGGGCTTGTCAAAATGGGAAACGGTGTAGGTCTGATCACCGACCAGGTAGTTTAGACGGTTTGTGCTGTTGGTGTAGATGAAGCAGTCGCCAACCCATTCGCCGGTGCGCACGCTATTCACTGTTAGGAACTGCAGTATCCCAAACGGTCAGTCAACTTACGTCTCGCTAATATCAGTAATAACTTCGAAAGCAGCCTCCACGCCATCTTCGTCGACTTGGCCGGCCTGGACGGCTTCGACATAGTTTTCCCGGGAGAATCGCAGAACGTAGAATGTATCCTCGCAGGCAATGGCAACAAGCTCGCCGTTCTCGGACCAGTAGACGTGCTTGGGCTCAACCTCGATTCTGCGAACGAGGCCGCCACTGGCCCAGTCAAAAAACGAGATGCCACCCTGTCCTGTCACACCGAGAAGGATGCCACCAGTCAAGCCATCAGCCTGAAATCCAACATCAAGACCACCAGACTTTTCAGCAAAGTTCTTGTAGATCTTGACAGTCGTAGGCGTCTCACGAATGGCAAAGTCGTTGCTATTTTCCTTGGAGGCCCAGACAAAGTCAAGCGCGGAACCAAACGCTTTGTTACGCCACGCCAGAGCGGTGTAGATGATGTACTCGCCATCACCGCAGACGGCAACAAAACGTCCATTGGGCGAGTGGATCAGAGTCTGAGGGTAGACTTCGCAGGTTCCGAGATCCTTGGTCGGCAGCGTAATGGAATCACTGTCCTTGATTTCGGCATCTAGTCACGTGTTAAAAGACTCATTCAGTCGCTCGTGCAGTTTCTATTGCTTACCTCCTTTGATGATGGAAGAGACGACCTCGTTATGCTTGGCCCAAATGAGCTTGCCCGAAGGATCCATGGACACAGCAGGCTCCTCACGACCAAGCTTGACAACGACGACACCATCATCGTAGCCGGCAGCAATGCATTGCTGCCCTTTTTGTGAGGAAACACACCAAGCGCGTTCCATACTATAGTTGAGAGACGTCTCGAAACGGTAAGTGTTGGCGTGCCAAACTCGCAGGGTGCCATCTTCCGAACCAGAAACAATGACGGGCAGCTCAGGGTGGTAGACTGCAAACGAGACATTGTGTGTGTGTCCTTCGAGGGTCGCAATCAGTGACTTGGTTGTGTAATCCCAGATCTTAATGGTTCGGTCATCCGAGGTTGTGAGAAGATATGGCTTATCGGAGTGAGGGTAATAGTCGACGTGATTTACGCCCTTTGTCTCATGCGCTTCGAGGGTGAAGTTGGCATGGGGGGAGCCGAGGTTCCAGATCTTGACAGTTCTGTCCAGACAGGCAGAGGCAAAGGTGTTGGTGTCTTTGGGGTTGATGGCCAGCGACAAAATGTAGTGGCTGTGCCCCTCAAAGACGCGCACGCACTTCCACCCCTTTTCCCAGTCCCACAGCTTGATAGTCATGTCATCAGAGGCAGTCAGAACGAATGGCTGTGTAGGATGGACAACAATGGCTCTGATGTAATCTGGGTGGGCTTCGAACGAGGTTATCTTCTCGGAGGTGTTGTAGTTGTAGACACGAAGCTGGAAGTCATCGGAACCGCAGACAATCCAGTTTTTGCGAGCAATAAATCTACCAGCGCGGACGGGAACATCGGTCATCTCAAAGGTCTTGACGACCTGCTGCGTTTCGTAAGAAGTGATATTGACGTTGCCTACAGGAGGTTAGAAGGAAGGTCGGGAGGCAGGCTTGCGCATCTACCGTACCATTGTATAGGGTCGTGAGCACCCAAGGCTCGTGAGGGTGGAAATCGATGCCCTTGACTCGGTCGCTGCGAGTGTAGAGCTGGCGCTATAGAGGAATGACTGTCAGGATCAATTCGAAAGCCGGAAGCTGAGGTCGCGAAGGGGGAGAAGGCCAGATTGCGCCTCGTGGCAGCGTCAAGCTTGGCCCGGCCAGCACGCAGCAGTAATTGTGTATCAGATGCTAAATCGCAGGATATAAGCGTACCTTGACGTCGAGCTTCATGTTGACGGTATCTGTCCGCTGCTCGCGGCGTTGTAGAGGCAAGTTGTCAACGTGGAAAGTCGGCGTGGAGGATCCCCTGATAGTGGGGTTGGCGGGCTAGGAGTTGGGGCAGGAGTGCAGGTAAAGACCATGGGAAAGAGCGGCAAGGAGTGTGGATTGGTGGTAGATGTGTTTCCGCTGCTGTCGAGAATCTTGGCTATTACAATGGCGGATTGCCAGGTGATTGATATAATGCAGGATAGCTTTTGCCGACGTACACAGCGGTAATTGGGCAGCGTGATACGAAAATGTGGCCATAGTATTTAGAGCTCCAAGCAGTGACAGGGTTGGTGCCTAATTTGTAAGGCATCAACCGTCCACTTACACTGTGCATTGGCATTGCAGCAACCGAAGCCGTGAGGGATGGCTGGGTCAATTGATCTTGAACAAACTGTTGGCTGCCCTAAAATTGTTGTTCATATACGTGCGTTATTTCCTAAGTCGAAGAGTGAGTGGTGGTTCGCCAGGTTGTGCGATGAGTATGTGACTCGGATTGAAAAGCAACGAACCATTGCTGCAAGGTTGGGCAATATGGCAAGTACTTCCGTGCACTCTGGCACTAGGGTTTAATGTAGTCTTGTTTGTTCACTTGGACGCAGGTACTCGTTTGCGGCTCTTTGGAAAATTGAGACGTGGACTTTGCCGCTCTATTGTTCTCCAAGCTGCGAGTCTCTACGTACTTCGATGTGGTGTGTGTAATGTTCGGCCAACAACCACATTGCGTTCTGGCGGGGAAATAGTCAGCTACAAGACCTTAATTGGAACATCAACATCAACACCAAGTTCGAATCATGGTCTATACATCCGTACTATCTGCCTCGAAACCACCCTCGAGGCGAAGCTGATGACCGAGTCACGGTCGGTACAGGGTACAGTGGTCTCGACGAGCAGTGAACTCTTTCGGCTCCGGGGGCCAGAAGCACCATCACATTGCCGTGTGATGTTTGAGTGTGCATAATTAAGTAATGGCAGCCAATTTGCCACTCTAACGTATATCATAGGGGTCCTGTTCGGGGACGATCGGCCCTGACTGCTACCCGCCTTGCTGACGTGCTACCTAGGATCTGCCAGCAAGTTTTGCACTGTGTGCACTGTACGGACATTTATTAGCACCGGACTTGTGGTGCACTTTGGTGTATTTCAGACTGTTCAGTAGAGCTGCCTCGAGCATGGCATACCCACACAGTGTGGCGCACCACTACTCACTGCAGCATCTGTTGGTTACTGGTACGTTTTGAAGGCAGCCCCCATGTTTTTGTCCACCGAGTGACGGTACAGCCACCACACCAGTCTGCACAGCCCCAAGGCCCAGCCCGCCCCAGCACTCTGTTCAGGCCTGTCATGTCTGGAGGATTGCTGTGCTTGGCCTCCACCACCAGTTGTGGTGTTGCCTCGCCCCTTTCGCTTCCTGTCGCCTGACAAACTGTTTTCGTCTCTCTTAAATCTTGATTGCCCAAAGGTACGCAGCTTTGTCATCGCTACTCATTCCAACATCTCCTGACATTTCCTCTCGTCGCAGCTCTCGCCCAACTCCCAACACACACAACACACGGCACACAGTAATCTTGGGCCGCACTTATTCCTATCCGTCTGCGGGGTTGCCAACCTGCATCCACCGCCACCTTTCCCTCTTCCACGCTCGCGAGTTCCTCATTCAATCCTTTCTTATCTAGCTACGAGTCTACGGCACTTGATTCGATTGCCAAGCCATTTCACTACCACTGGAGATATCGCATACGCTCTCTCGTCATCTCCTCTTGCAACCCGACGCTTCCTCCCGCAGCCTTGCCTCACGATAACCCCATCCCTTAATCGAGGATAACAACTTTTGCGACAAATGGCGATGTCGTGGAAACTCACCAAGAGTACGTCTTCATCCCCTCCTCTGCAGCCCAGCACAATTCATCGCGTCTCCGATTCCACGGCGATTCCGCTGCTGTCGGCCGACTGCTCATGAGTACTGACAAACTTGTGCAGAGCTCAAGGAGACGCATCTGGGGACGCTGAGCCCATTCTCCCGATCCGCTTCGACCTCGACCATAACAGAAAAAGAGGACAAGACTCCGCCCAACCCTGGACCCGAAGCCCCCATCCCCGAGAATGATGCCGGTATGTCACATACACACGCTCTCTAACCCCAAGCTTCTGTTTCTCAGGCTAATGCAAATACGCACTGCAGCTTCTGCCACAGGCAAGGTCCAGGCCCCGATCATCACAACACCAAAACCTGGTATCTTGATCGTCACCCTCCACGAAGGCCAGGGCTTCGCTCTCCCCGAAGAGCACCGAAACGCATTCAACTCACAGCACCAGGGCTCCTTATCAACGAGCAATGCAATATCCGCAGGGTCCGTCAGAAATGCATCCCAGCGTATGGCCGGATCTTTGGTCAACAATGGATCGCACCGGCCTCATTCGTCTGCTGGCAGCTTTTCCGGCATTCCTACAAACCACGGTCGAATATCAGGGAAATATATGCCATACGCTCTCATCGATTTTGACAAGGTTCAAGTCTTTGTCAATTCCGTTCAAGGAAACCCAGAGAACCCCCTATGGGCTGGTGGTAACACGCAGTACAAGTTTGACGTGTCTCGCGTCACAGAGCTCGTCATTCATCTGTATATGCGCAACCCCAATGCCCCGCCTGGCGCGGGACGTAGCCAGGACATTTTCCTTGGCGTCGCTCGCATCAACCCCAAGTTCGAAGAGCGACAGCCATATGTGGATGACCCCAAGCTCAGCAAGAAGGATCGCGAAAAGGCTGCTGCTGAGCACGCCCAGAAGCAGAATGGAGAGGGCCAGAGCGGCGTTGAATGGGTTAACGTCCAGTTTGGCTCTGGCAAGATCAAGGTTGGCGTCGAGTACGTAGAGACTCGTGTTGGCAAGCTCAAGATTGAGGACTTTGAACTGCTCAAGGTCGTCGGCAAGGGCAGCTTCGGCAAAGTCATGCAAGTCCGCAAAAAGGATACCAATCGAATCTACGCCCTCAAGACAATTCGCAAGGCGCACATCATTTCTCGATCCGAAGTTGGGCATACCCTAGCTGAAAGATTAGTGTTGGCGCAGATTAACAATCCCTTCATTGTGCCACTCAAGTTTAGTTTCCAGTCACCCGAGAAGCTGTACTTTGTCCTAGCCTTTGTCAACGGTGGTGAGCTGTTCTATCACCTCCAAAAAGACGGCCGATTTGACGTGAACCGCGCCCGATTCTATACGGCTGAACTGCTGTGCGCTCTCGAGTGCTTGCATGGATTTAGTGTCATCTATCGCGATCTCAAGCCGGAAAACATTCTTCTCGACTATCAAGGCCACATTGCGCTGTGCGATTTTGGTCTCTGCAAGCTTGACATGAAGGATGAGGATCGAACAAACACTTTTTGCGGCACACCCGAGTATCTCGCCCCGGAGCTCCTCATGGGCAAAGGCTATAACAAGACGGTTGACTGGTGGACGCTGGGTGTTTTGCTTTACGAGATGCTGACGGGTCTGCCGCCTTACTATGATGAGAACGTCAATGAAATGTACCGCAAGATTCTGTCGGAGCCGCTGCACTTTTCCGATATCGTGCCTCCGGCCGCCAAAGACCTGCTTACGAAGCTGCTCAACCGCGACCCGAAGCAGCGACTTGGAGCTAACGGCTCTGCTGAAATCAAAGCACATCCGTTCTTCCATGCCATAGATTGGCGCAAGTTGCTGCAGCGCAAGTACGAGCCTACATTTAAACCTAGTGTGGTAAGTGGCAACCATTTGTCGTTTAGTAAATCGGGGACAATGCTAACAAGTTGCAGGCCGACGCACTGGACGTGATTAACTTTGACCCTGTATTCACAAACGAGTTACCCTCCGACTCGCTAGTCGAGGGCCAGCCGCTATCAGGGACGATGCAGAACCAATTCTCGGGATTCAGCTACAACAGGCCAATTGGCGGACTGGCTGATGCCGGCGGCAGCTTGAGGGACCCATCATTTGTGGGCAGCATTCCCGAACATGAGTAGAACATCTGAGACTTGAGCATTACGATTTTTACAATGGGCCAAACGGGCAAATGAAAACTTTGGGCGTTGATGGTACTTTTTCTTTTTTGCTTTAGCGGGTCTGCGGAGGAGATCCGTTTGCCTCTGATGGCGTGCGGCCGGAGGTGATGGACAGTTTGAGACGGATGTGGGAAGAGATGATGAGATGGGCAAGCAAGCGTTCCCGCATGCACTTGGCCGGCCTCGCCGGCCCGAGATATAAGTAGATACTAGCATTTCCTTGGTGTATTATTTTGAGTTTATGGATCAAACCAGGTTGTTGTCAATAAAAGAGTGAGCAAAGCTAATATTAGTATGCATCCTTTGATCATGTAATGCCACGGTCAATTTCTAGAGGCGTTAGTCTCGATGATAGCACATGCTGCGGTGTGGAATTCGCTACCAGCCGCCACTGTACGAAGAAAACTATTCTCCATCAATCTAGCCTGCCTCATTGACACTCAATCCAGGCAATGCGTGTGGCTAATAATGTCTTGGTGAAGGCTCAAGCAACGCGAGGCATGATAGTAAGCCAGTAATGAGTCTGCCTGCCATGACGCAAGGCCGTGGCCGTGCTCGGCTGTGAGGCCACCACTGGACTGCGGGCAGCGGCTGCAGTCGAGTGGACAGACAGGCCTCTGACGGAGGTGGCGGCTCCAATGCTGTTTGGGGACTCCATCTGGCCATTTACATCATTATCTCTTCATTTGTGTTTCATCTAGCCTCATTTTTTTGTGTCCTTGGATATGCACGGGAGGGGATATCTGGGCAAGCCTTCTACATGTGCCTATTTTCCAACGTTTTTCTATATCTGTCTATTTCGCTGACTATTATTTGATTTTGTGGACATTTCTTGAACTGTTTCGATAGTTTAGTTTTGCAAATGTCAAACTTGTTGACGTGGGCTGATCCTCCCAAGAGTCTCGGCCGCGTCGGTGCCTCTTGCGGCGTAACGAAAGCGGCGGCCCCACAGAAGCTCCCAACTTGTCAGTCTGCGGTATTTCATCATAAGCTCCGTCACTGTTGCTCTGGCACTCACCTTCTTCCTGCATCCCAGATTATTACCAAAACTTGATCCCAGAGTACCAGAAAAACTTGATCCCAGACGAGCTCAGCTGTCTTGACTCCAGTTGCAGGTATGTCGTGAATTGAGTGCCGTAGCGGGCCAGAGACAGCTTCGACGCAAGACTGCCCCGCCCCCTCCCTCCTCTGCCCCTCCACCCTCTCCTCTCAAGCTTTGATTGATGATGCTTCGTCATCCATGCTGCTTAGTGCTCAGCAATTGGTCATCGTTGATACATGTAGAAGCTGCACCAGCTCTCTTCCCGAATCACTCGAATTTGCACAACTTTCACTAGTTGCCTTGCCCGTGCTTACATCAACCTCTGCTAACGGGTTATCCCCCGCATTGAAGCTACATACCACCAGACGCGACTTTCCGAACGTACCGAAGAAGTCGTCCCAACCTAATCCGCAAAAAGAACATAACTCTTGAGGTTCCCGGCATAGCATACCTCTCTTTACCACTCAACTCCAAGCACTTGCGACATAATGGCTCCCGCGAATACCCTTCCCGCCTGGTCTGAGCTCAATGCTCACCGTGATACCATCAGCAAGTCGTTCGTCCTGAAGGAGGCCTTTGCCTCGGACCCAGACCGATTCAACCGCTTCACTCGCACATTCAAGGCTCCTGGCACCTCGGCCGATATTCTCTTTGATTTTTCCAAGAACTTCCTGACTGACGAGACACTCGACCTCCTCGTCAAGCTTGCCGAGCAGGCCGGCGTTGAGCGCAAGCGCGATGCCCTCTTCCGTGGCGACAAGGTCAACTTTACCGAGAACCGTGCCGTATTCCACCCTGCCCTGCGCAATGTCAGCGGCTGGGAAATGAAGGTCGACGGTAAGGACGTCATGGACGTTCCCGGTGGTGTCAACGACGTCCTCAAGCACATGAAGGAGTTTTCCGAGCAGATTCGCAGCGGCAAATGGACCGGTTTTACCGGAAAGAAGCTGACCACCATTATCAACATTGGTATTGGTGGCTCCGATCTGTAAGTCGTCTACTGAAAGTCTCCTTTGATTCACAAGATTCTAACCTTGGTAGTGGCCCTGTCATGGTGACCGAGGCGCTCAAGCACTATGGTGCCAAGGACATGACTCTTCACTTTGTGTCAAACATTGACGGCACTCACATTACCGAAGCCCTCGCCAATTCGGACCCTGAGACGACCCTGTTCCTTGTTGCCTCCAAGACGTTTACCACTGCTGAGACGACGACCAACGCCAACACGGCCAAGACGTGGTTCCTCGAAAAGACAGGCAACAAGGGCAATATTGCTAAGCATTTTGTTGCACTGTCGACCAACGAGGCCGAGGTCACCAAGTTTGGCATTGACAGCAAGAACATGTTTGGGTTTGAGAGCTGGGTCGGCGGCCGGTACTCTGTCTGGAGTGCCATTGGCTTGAGCGTTGCTCTGTACATTGGCTTTGACAACTTTCACAAGTTCCTCAGCGGCGCCCACGCCATGGACAAGCACTTTAAGGAGACGCCTCTCAAGGAGAACATCCCCCTTCTTGGCGGTCTCTTGAGCGTCTGGTACTCGGACTTTTTCCAGGCCCAGACTCACCTGGTTGCTCCGTAAGCAGCTTGCACGTGTATCCGAGGCAATTGCTAACAAGCTACAGTTTCGATCAGTACCTGCACCGCTTCCCCGCCTACCTCCAGCAGCTCTCCATGGAGTCCAACGGCAAGGGGATTGCTTCTGACGGCTCTGCTGTCAAGTACACTACTGGTCAGTTGGAAATCTCCCCGACTAGAGTTCCTGAAAGCTAACGATTTAGGCCCCATTCTGTTTGGCGAGCCTTGCACCAATGCTCAGCACTCGTTCTTCCAGCTTGTCCACCAGGGTACCAAGCTGATCCCCACCGACTTTATCCTGGCTGCCCAGTCGCACAACCCTGTCTCGGGCAACTTGCACCAGAAGATGCTTGCCTCCAACTACCTGGCTCAGGCTGAGGCTTTGATGGTTGGAAAGACTGATGAAGAGGTGCAGGCTGAGGGCACCGCGGGTGACCTCGTTCCCCACAAGCGCTTCTTGGGCAACCGCCCTACGACTTCGATCTTGGTGGGCGGCAGCATTGGCCCTGCAGAGCTGGGTGCCCTGATTGTGTACTACGAGCACCTGACATTTACGGAGGGTGCCATCTGGGATATTAACAGCTTTGACCAGTGGGGTGTCGAGCTGGGCAAGGTTTTGGCCAAGAAGATCCTCAAGGAGATTGACGAGTCTGGCAACGGCCAGGGCCATGATACCTCGACCGGTGGCCTGCTGAGCGCTTTCAAGAAGTACTCCAAAATTTAAGGGATACAAAGGAATGAGCAAGCTGAAACACGATGAAGTAATAGTACAGATAGCCAGATAGGTAAAACGAAAAGTCAGAAGATGCACTGCATATTTCAAGCCGGTTCACAATGATGTTGGCGTGTGGAGGTGTGTCGGTATCGATTTGACAGGAATGTGGCTGGATGAGAGGAAGGGCAATAGCGTCGTTGAAGATGATGCAGAGACACAAGGAATGCCAGAATACCATTGCGATGCTAGAAGAGTCTCGGGCGTTTGAAATTATGAAGGCTACCGAGTACAGCGTGGATGGGGTATTGCTTTATTGGGCGGAGCATGCGTGCACATGTCTGTCATCCAACGCCATGCCACGTCGTTGCGCATCTCGACCAAACCAGCCTCATGCCATTACGAGAAAAGAATAGATTACAAGAACGCGGGATGGAATGCAAAGATGCCTGATATATTGGGGACAAGATTCCCCCGTGCATATTTTTGGCTTCCTTTATGAGGCATATGATGGGTACTATCTCGAAAAGTAAAGGGGGGGGGGGGTTGTGGAGGCAGGACTTTTTCTCGTTCCAGGCTTGGGCTGAGCGAGACGTTGAATCGAGACATGATGCAGCGGGAATTCAAAATGATTCTTGCGGTGGCCTAATTTTAGACCGTGAGAAGAGAAAACTACATTTTACGAAAAAGTTGGGGGCATGAGGAGCAGACTGCTGGCATGAAGACGGGAAGTTTGCTTGTAAGCCAAGGTGAAGATGGGCGGCACGAGGACCAAAAGAGGGGCAGGCTAGAAGATGTGCAAGAGTCGGACACGGCAGGGTGCGGGAGGAAAATAGACTAACAAGGAACAACGAAGAAACACGGCTCCATCGTGAGGGGTTCGGTGGCTACTACCAGTATGTTGCGATTTGTGACGAGTGATGGTTGCGCTGCAGGCATAAGGTGCGGGAGAAGTAGGGGCATGGGGGTAGTACTGGAGTGGCACAATTTGAAAGGAGAGGTTGATGTCGCAAATGGCACATGTAGAAACGGAGGGTGATGGGTTTGGGCAAGACGGCACAGAGTCACAGTAATTAATAACAGCATGCAGGAGATGCGCTATTACGGTGCAGGATACGTGTCGTGCAGTACGTTGAGGAGTGAGGAGGTTACTGTAACCTATCCGTAGTCTGTGAGGGGAAAAGAAACGGTGGACTTGAAATGGCTTGCGCTATCTAAAACGGTGGCTTGAGGTATGTACCTCGATGAGTGGTTGGGCCGGAAGCGGAAGAGCCGAAAATGGATTGCCGGGCAAGGCCGGAGTGGCAGCGAGAGGGACAAACCATAACGTAAACCGAGGCATAAACGCTTTCCCGATGCCGATACATATCAGATTACGGATACGTACATTTGTGCCAGTGAGGCTCCGCGTTGGAAGCACGTTTATCATCCCTGCAGATAAGATCATGATTCATATGGCAGTTTAGAATACGACGTTCAAGAACGGTTGTGTCTTTGATCAAGAAGAAAAATGATGATATGAACTAGAAATCATGACATGTTCGTGTTTGATTCTTTGGACAAATATTTCGCGCATTTGGAAACGTGGAATCACGCACAGGGCCGGGTTTGGACAGCCGTTACTGAAAAGCTAGCGCCGGCCGCATTACGGCGGAGGGAGAAGAGGCCAAGTTGCAGGCCAATGAGGCCCCCGGGACTTGCAGCCGACCGATACATGGTCAGACATTGTCCTTTTTTCCTTTCTTTCTTCTGCAACCCCACCGTTTGAATGATACGTTGGAAATAATAAAAGCCTCGTCGTCAGGGCCGGGCATCCGCGGCGTAGACCTTTGCGTGAGGGACAAGTTGACGTCTTGTCTTAGGTAGTTTGTAACATGTGGTCTTATGAACAGAGTAATTAGAAGAAAGGTAAAAAGAAGAAAATTTGGATGATTACCTAGGAAAGACGAAGCAGATGAAGCAGTTCACGAGAATAAAGACGGTTTGATATGGATCGAGACGGCCATGCAATCTTTGCCTGATTTGATTGATTTGATGGCTTCGCGTCGAAACAAGCGCCAGCTTCTCCATAGAAATTTCTCCACGCGCTGTTGGGACAAATGCACCCCAGAGCAAAGGCGTGATGCTGTCGATGTTGTGGACAGAATTTTACATCAACGTGATCGAAATAGTTGGAAAATTCCCAAGTCTGTAATGATGTAACAAGGGTGGATGTCTTTGTGAAACTTTGTGGTTTCGGCACGGACGGTGTGATCCCTGCTGTGCTAACAAAAAAACGACGTCATGGTTGACATTTTTTGAACCCCGCGGTGCCATTGAGAGGGGTCGACTATTTTTATTAGTTACTTACTACTGGTCAGTAGTTGGTTGGTTGGTTACGAGCTGAAGTGGGTGTACGGTTCTTGCAGGCGACAGGCTCTTGGGGGATGGTCCTTATCTTTTTCCTTCAAGCCACTTGTACAGACAACTTCCTAGGTTGCTAGGGAAGAGACAAAGTGCTGCCGACGAGACGGGATCTGGGCTTGGCAGCATGTTGTATTATGGTGGTTACCGACGCCGCTCACACATGGTACCATGTCGTTTCCCTGCTCAGAGCGTTGCACATGATATCAGACAGAAACACAGAGGGCAAGTAGTTAGGTATGGCACATGTAATAGTCGGCAAAGTCAGGCATGTGCACGACAGATGAGCTGGAGAAAAAATGGTGGTACGCGTGCTTGATGTCAACATGTGAAGCCATCGTGAGGAACTGCGCACGGCAAGGACTAGCGCAAGACTTGACTTGTGTGTCGTGTCATGTCACCATACTGCCCGTTACAAGGTTCGATGATGGAGGCCCGTAATCATTTGCTGCCATCGTGAAAAAGTCATGACGTTTCAAATCAACAAAGCAAAGTCGAGAAGTACTTCTTACCAGTATCTTTACAACGCCCCCAAAAAGAGATGGTGGCGCTCCCAATACCAGAGCGGATCCCCTGGGTCAGCACAGCCTACCTACCTACCTAGTAGGTACCTACCTACTAATAATAAGCGCCAAGACAGAGAGGCCGCTACAGCCTACTGGTAAGGTACAGGGGAGGAGGTGCTGTATTTTGCTGCAGTTTGAGGGGTTTTCAGGGCGCCGTAAACCGAATCCACAGGCGGCTTGCAGGGCGCAGTTGGTCAGTGGCTCAGGTGGAGATGGTGACGTCTGAGCAGGATACTGGAGAATTCTCGCACAAATACACCAATTGGCGAGGTACCACCCCCACTGCGAAACGGAGCTGCACGTCGGCCAAATGGTAGCCAGACCCCCGCCCACCGTAACCTACGGAGGCTCCGCATATAGCCCGCCTCGGCCAATCATACCGAACAAAACGACGCCACCGTCATGTATTGCGACATGGCCCGACTCCTATATCATATATGTATGTACTGAGTACGAAGTAAAAAGGCTGTCGCCCCGCCCGCGCGCCCACACACTACCTACCTACGTGATGGGGGGCTCTTGTCGTCGCCGCTCCAAGGCCTGACGTAGGTGCCAAACCGCCCGTGTCTCCCTAGAAAAATAATAATAATAAAAAAGGGTAATTTGGGCTTGTATCAGAATAGTCATCACTTACCAAGGCGGCGCCACTTTTTTATTCTAACCCATCGCGTTCCTCTCTCACGATCTGGAGGGTACATGTCACCTTCTCGCCTCAAACGCCATTGTGCCTTATAAAGTCAGTGCCCCCCCCGCCTCTTTCGGGAATTCCTCACTTCCCAGACTCCTTCCTCATTGGCCTTTTTTCTCTTAATCCTGCATAATTTTTCAAGACCAACTCGATTCTTGAAAGCTTCTTTCTATTGCCATCCTTCCATTGGCTTCGCATATTGACTCCTTCACACCCCGACTACACATACTTATCGACTGCACCTACTTATAAAGTCTTCACCCGCCCTCTCATCTACTCACTAGAGCACTGCATTCTCGATTCAAAAAATTGTCAACATTATATTTTTGTCATCATGGCTCCCAAGGCTGTTCATTTCGGTGCTGGCAATATCGGTACGTTGATCCCTTGCAATCGTTGTACAACCCCCAACGGTGGCGTCACTCCGGCTTCCGCCAATGTGCAGCGCTACCCCGCTGCACGTCATCGTCGCCTTGGACACCCACCACACTCTCGCCATTCACGTCTACCACGATGCTAACAATCTCCCCAAGGCCGCGGCTTTGTTGCCTGCTTTCTCCACAACTCTGGCTACGAGGTCGTCTTTGCCGATGTCGCCGACGCTCTGATAGACTCCATCAACGCCGCTCCCTCGTACCGCGTCATCGAGGTTGGCGTCGAGGGCACCACTGAGTCCAAGATTACAAACTACCGCGCCATCAACTCCAAGACCCACGAGGCCGACCTCATCAAAGAGATTAGCACTGCCGACGTCGTCACCTGCTCCGTCGGCCCCCGCGTCCTCAAGTTCATTGCCCCGGTTGTCGCCAAGGGCATCGACCGCCGCTCCGAGTCGCTCAAGCCCCTCTCTGTCATTGCCTGCGAAAACGCCATCGGTGCCACCGACACCCTGGCCGAGTTCATCAAGAGCCCTGAAAACACCCCGGCGGACCGTCTCGAGGACCACTCCTCGCGCGCCCGCTACGCCAACTCGGCCATTGACCGCATTGTCCCCGCGCAGGACCCCGACGCCGGACTCGACGTGACGCTCGAAAAGTTCTTTGAGTGGGTCGTGGAGAAGACGCCCTTTGAGGACGTCGGTATCCCCAACATTGAGGGCATCAACTGGGTCGACAACCTCGCGCCCTTTATCGAGCGCAAGCTCTTCACCGTAAACACCAGCCACGCCACCGCCGCCTACCACGGCTACAACCGCAGAAAGCGCACTGTCTACGACGCCCTGCAGGACAAGGCCATCATGGCCGAGGTTCGCGGCGCCCTCAACGAGACAAAGGGCCTGATTGTTCGTAAGCACGGCATCGACGAGGCCGCTCAGGCAGCCTACGTCGACAAGATTATCAAGCGCATCGGCAACCCTCACCTTGAGGACGCCGTCGAGCGCGTCGGCCGCGCCCCGCTCCGTAAGCTCTCCCGCAAGGAGCGCTTTGTCGGGCCCGCCGCCGAGATTGCCGAGGATGGGGGCGAGATCAAGTACCTCCTCGACGCAATTGAAATGGCTTTCCGCTTCCAAAATGTCGAGGACGACGACGAGTCCAAGGAGTTGGCCGCCATCATGTCGGATAGCACGCCCGAGGACGTCGTCACCAAGGTCTGCGGCGTGCAGACATCGGAAAAGATTTACCCCCAGCTCGTCGAGGTGGTCAAGCGTGTTCAGGCTGACAGCGAGTGACTACATGGTTCGAGGTCCAAGCTGTGAGGTTTTCTTTTGTAACGAGGGATACCCGGATGGCGTTGATGAATTATGGGCATGGCAGCATGGAGTTTTGAATTACATAGACGTGTGATACACAGCGAAAAGGTCTTTGTTTACAAGAGTACAGTGCATGAATATGATTCAAGAGAAGCTGTCATGATACATTTTCAGTGCACGAATATCATGTCGTATAAAGTAGCTGGTTCTTTATACCTTTGCCTCCTAGGTCGCATTCATAAGTAGAATGGCCATGATTTGCTGGAAACGAATCGATATGAACAGCCGTCCCTGTCGTTGACATTTATTTAGTCATGTCATACTCGATGTGCGAGCTTCCATGATGGTACATGTTGCCAATTGCTTCCTGTTGTAAGATTGCTTTCTGTAAAAAGAGTATTGTAGCAAACATGCTAAAATGACTCGGATTCGGGCCAAGATCTACTCTGTACAAGTGTTGCTATTGACACCATAGTTGGGCTAGTTAGTTATTATAACAACGGCCCCGAACTTCATTAATTAATTACCACTTGGGATCGTGCTTGTCGTTTTTTTCCATCAACTGCTTTTAATTACCACTTGAGATGGTCTTTGTCGTCTTTGCCATCAACTGTTTGAATCAATGCCTCTCCCAATCTCAATCTGATTGCTCCACCTCTCCCGCTCCTCTGTTCCTCTTCCTCTTCCTCTCCCTCTTCCCCTCTCCCTCTCTACCTCTTCTTTTTTCTCCCCCCCCGAGTCCTCAACATTGAACCGCTTTCGCCACCATGCCCGCGTCTAACCTTGTCGGCCCGTCGCCGCGGGTGGCTTGCAGCAACCGTGCATGCATGTACCTTTCTCTTCCTTCTCGCCCCTTCTCTACCCGATCCCGCCAACCCGCGCCCTGAGGCGGCTCAACCGACTGCATGCACGCCTCGCAAGATATTGATACCAGAATCCTGCTATGCGCCCGCCTCGTATACATGTTTATTGCATCCTGGATGAGATGAAATTTTTTCCGAGGCTGGTTCAAAGTTCTTTTTTTTGCCCCGTTTGCTTGGCAACAAACAAGCCGTGGCGAAGCGACACCAGCCTATGGTGCTGCATCATCATGACGGACAATGGTCTAATGGAATTCGGTCAGACTAGCAAAGATGCAGCAATTTTTTCACGGCTGAGGGATGTTTTTTTTTGCCTATCTCGATTACGGGAAAAGCAAAAGTTCTCGACTTCTGCCAAGATCATGGCGGCAAGGTGGCTGATACTCGGCGTTCGAGGAAAGAGCAATATTGCCCACAGAGTCTCACGCTTTGCCTACACAGCAACGCAGTCTGATTTTTCTATATAAGAGGACAATCCGTCCCCATTGTCTCTGTTCATTGTTCTTTGTTCTAATCACACCCCGGCTTCACCTCATTACCTCTACCACTGGTTGAGCTTGAACAATATGCTTCGAACAGCTTTTCTCAGCGCGGCCCTTGCGGCCCTTGCGGCCCTCACGGCCGCTGACACGACCGTCAACGTCGCCAACGATGTGCATCCTCTTCCTCTCCAGACCCAGTCTGCCGTCTTCTCCGCCGTGGACCTCTTCGCGCAGAGCTGTCCCGAAGAGGTCGCGCCGCAGACGCCGTACAATGCCTCCCTGCTCCTGTCCAAGTACACGCCTGAATTTGGCGTCACCGACGCGCGCGTGTTTGCCACTGGCACCGTGTACCCGTCCTCAGACAGCGTAGTGCGCGGCGCGCTGGAGGCGTGGGCACAGCACCAGCATCTCGTTCTGCGGCCCGACGAGGTCTGGTTCGAGGTCCTGGCGCAGCTCAACTTTTACATGGCGGCGCACGCCGAGGACGTGCGGCACCTGTTTGTCGACTTTGATGGCCAGCACGAGATCGTGGTTCGGGCGTACACCTGGCGCGACGTGCTTGCGAGCTTTGCGGGCGAGATTCAGAAGCGCGTCAAGACGGACTGGCTCGAGGCCTGGGTCCGGCCCGGCTTCAGCACGAGCAACGAGGACGACGGCATGACGGCCACGGTGCTCATGATGGGCCTAGTCAAGCAGTACTTTTCCTTTTCCGGTGGCATCATCTGCGGGCTGCCGCAGGTCACGCTGCTCGGAACTCGGCAGGACTGGCACACGCTCCTGGTAAAGCTGGACCGCCTGGCCGACTTTGGCTTCGAGGCTGCGGCGTATGCGAACAACCTGCGGCCTATTTTCAAGCGCTTCGTCCAGACTTTTGACGAGCCAAACAGCAAGGAGATTCAGACGTTTTGGCGCCAGATTGTCCGCGCCGAGCACCACTTTACCTGCGGCAGGGGCGCGATTGAGTATACCGTCACGGGCTGGCTCACGGGCCTGCTGCACTGGGACGAGCACGGTAACCTGCGCGTGCCCCAGCGCCAGTCAAAGGACGAAAAGGCCGCTGTCACGCTCGACGGCGTCAAGTACTACGGCCAGAAAATGGACAAGCTGCCCGTGGGCTACGCCAGGGTACCACTGAAGATGCTCGATTACCCGAAGCAGGGCGTCAACACCGACGCGTACCTGCTGGCGGGCAACATTGGCGTCAACCGCACGGCGGCCAGCGTCCGCGGCGGGTACACGCGCGCCCAGCCGATGAGCTCTTGGTTCCTGTACGGGCCCGTGGACAAGAGCTACAACAAGACGGTGATTAGGGGCAGCTATTCAGAGCTGCAGCGAGTGGCGGAGGGCATGGCGGTGCAGCCGACCTGCCCGGGGTACTGGCCTCCGTGGAACTCGCCGGCTGGTGAGCAGTAGGTAACGCAAACAGAGAGAGGGATCATGAGCTATTGTAATATGATTATGGATGAAATAAAATTCAGTTGACTCGATAGGGTGCATGGCTCGTGATGAATGACAGGGGCTAATTATCGTCGTGTAATACGTGATGAATGGCCGTGTAAGTGGCGGCTACATAGTTAGTGTGAACCAGTTCAGCTCATACGCCACATCATCTTTCAATAGACCTCAATGGCTACGATTCTTCAGCTCGGCGCACCAGACATACCATGAACACGTATGTACTGGAATTCAACACTTGTAGCGTGAACCATGGTGAACTGTTTTGTCAGTACCTAGCTCGTCTCCACAATCCAACAGCGCTGACGGCCGCAATACATATTTGGCAGTCCCCGAAGGTGATGTCGAGCGACCGTCACTCTCTCTTCCCATCTAGACAATTCACAAAAAAGAAAAAGAAAGCAAAAACTCGACCCAAATTCACTAAAAATGCCTCTCATCAAATTCTACCGCGCCAATTACTCCTCTGCCGGCATCACCGACGCCGTCCTCGCCGAACTCGAAGCCGCCGCCGGCCACCCGCTCGCCACACGCATCGACGTGTCCCTGCGCAGCGACACCCGCACCGCCTCCTTCCTCGCCATCAACCCCAACGGCCACGTCCCCGCGCTCGTCCTGCCCTCTGGCGAGCCGTTGTGGGAATCGGCCGCCATCACCCTGCATCTCGGGGACGCGTACGGCGTGGCGGCGGGGTTATATCCGGACACGGTAGAGGAGCGCGCGCAGGCGGCCAAGTGGATTGTGTGGGCAAATGTTAATCTGCCCATGCATGCGCGGACGGTGGCGAGGGTTGTGCCGGGGATGAGAAAGGAGGAGGGGAAGGAGGAGGAAGGGGAAGGGGTGAGGAGAGTGAGGGAGATGGATGCGGAGACGGCGAGGGGGGAGCTGGAGAGGTTGTTGGGGGTGCTGGATGGGGGGCTGGAGGGGAGGGGGTATTTGCTGGAGAGGGGGTATTCGCTGGCGGATACGCATGTTTGGGCGTTTATGGGGTATATCAAGATGCTGGGCGTGGATATGGAGAGGTGGGCGAATGTGAAGAGGTGGATGGAGAGCGTGGGTGGACGGGAGCAGTTGAAGGGTTTGTGAGGGCAAGTTGGAGGAGGATGAGGAAGAAGATGAGGTGGAGGAGATGAAGGAAATATCACCGCTCTTGTCATTGATATTGTGAAGCAAGTGTATTCTTGACATGTGAGTTGCAAGGTGGCAGAGAAAGACTAAAAGTGGTTGAAACATTTTTATACTATTCTGGTGTCTCAATGGCATCGCTACATCTTGAACAAGTACTATGATATGACGGAGATGAAAAGGCTATGAATATGATGGAGATAGAAAAGACTATGATATGACGGAGATGAGAAAGCAAGCTCGGTCGTGCTAGTCAATTGCGACACAGAGCTGCGCATTTCCAAAACTTGGCAGATTATAAAAGACATCTGCATGTAACGAGCTTAAACCTGCTTCAAGACGTTTCGAATCAACACATTAATGGCTTCGAGTGCGGTGATACTTTCTGTTGCCGTTGCCCCGGAACCCTGCCTAATCACTGGTGTTGGTGGTTCTCGACTAATAGCAGTGCGTGATGCCAGACGACTTTTTCCGTTTCCAGAATTACAACGAGTACTGATTACGCTCGTAATACTCAATGTATATTTTTTGTGAGCATTAATGACAGTGTCTAGCGCTTTGTGTGCCTGTGTTCGACAAGAGAAGAGGCGAAGAGGGGTCGACTGAGGTACTACACGATCCAGGCGTCTTGTTTCGACTTTGGTGATTGTCGTTGCTCTTTTTAAATTGTACTAATAAAGTAGTCTCGCTACGGAGCATACATGATGCTTTTTTTTACCTGGGAAACTAATTTGACCAGTAGACTGCCAAACTACACCTGACTAGCCAGGCTGATGGTGGTGCCTCGTCCAAAGTTACAGCAGGCATCAAACAGCAGGCATCACCGCCCCACGGCCAAGACCACCCTTGCCCTCAGCTCCCTGCTCACCGACAAGCAAAGGCTCCCTCCTACACATTTCCGACGGCCGGTCTGAGGACGACAGACTTTTCGCGCCAATGGCCGCCGCTCAGCACAGTCGCACGCGCTCCGATCGCGTGGGCGCGCCAGGCGCGGCAACGGCCTCGCGACGACCGCTCTCCATGCACGCTCGACCACCCGCGCCCCCAACGCCGTCCGCCGCCAAGGCAAGCCCCAGCCCGTCCATCTCCATGCTACTGATGAACATGCGGCTGCTGGACCTCGACCTTCTTGAGGACTGGCCCGCCATTACGCCTGCCACATTGGCCGGCACCACGCAGAACCACAAACGGAGGGTGCAGGCGGTGGAGTGGGCTCTCTACCGCCTCTTTGAGATCTGGGACCCAGAAGTCGCGGCATCGGTATGATGGATGTGCTTGTCTGATCGAGGATGGAAACGGTCACGCTGACTTGCTAGAAACTCAAACCTCACTTTCCCGCCGTCGACCAGCTGCAGTCTGTCAGCCTGCGCGCGGCGCTCCTCCGCGGCCTCGAGAATGCGAAAAAGAAGGGCGCCCTGGGCCGCGATGCCCTGATTCGTAAAACCATGCTCGACGACTGCAAGGGCGAGCGCCTGGAAGAGGTGCTGGCGGCGTTTTCCTCGGCGGTGCTGCGAAGCACGCTGGCGGGCCAGAGCAGGACGCGGCCGCTGGCCGTCGAGGTTGCGCTCGAGGACAGAGGATATCAGGGCGATGGCTACTTGCTGCGACCACTCATTATTGCACACCGCGTATCGCTGAAGCGGTCGCTGGAGAAGAGACGCCAAGCGGCAGCCAAGTACAGCGACTTTGGCGATCTGCTGGCCATGAAGGAGAGGGGTATTACCCGCCGCAGCGAGGTCCTCCGGGCGAAGCAGGCCATTGAGTCCGACGCCCGCATCTCAGAGGACGTGTGCCAAAGAGTACGGCAGACTGTGAGGAACAATTGGGCCGGAAACGAGGCCTGGATGGACACGCTGCTCGCGGGCGACGCAGCGGGTAAGGAGTCCAAAGGGCTGCTCGGCACTCCGTACGACAGAGTGTGGCGGCGCGTGCAGCAAAATCGCCTGGCAGAGCTGGACGACGATGGCCGCGGGCTGCTCCAGCAGCTGGACAGCCGTGTCGATGCTCACAAGCAGCGGTTGGCTCGATGGGACGAGCTGCGCCGGGACATGGCGGGCGGCAGCGGGAACAAACGACCAGCTTCTCCCCTTAAGCGAAGGCCGGTGCCGAAACCAGTCTCGAAAGGCATTGACTTGCAGTTCAACTCACATAAAGACTTGCACGTGGGTGCTGCGCTTGGAATAATGCCGCCCAATGACGAACAACTTCACGAAGATTACGCTACTATTATAGACGACCTCGACCACGAGCTTACGGAGATCAAGACTAACAGTTTCGAAAACGCCGTGCAACGATTGATTAACATGCGCGCCCAGTACGGCAAAACAGATGTCTCTGTCCACCTCTCTAGCGATCCGATATCCGAGCTAAGCGATCTCGATGACATGGATGAAGAGGACGATGAGCCGGAGCCCGCACCCTACTACCATTCACACCGTACCAACATACACCACCACACGACAAGCCGCCTGCCGTCACGCCCTGCCGGCACCTATGCGGACCAAGCCGCCCACACTCTACACCGCAGCGGGAGCGACCGCTCCTACGGTGCGCCCTACTCAGAGGACGGCTACTCGACGGCCTCGACGTCCCGCCAGCCGTCATCATCGCACGCCGGGAACATGCGCCAGCAGTACACGGACGGTGACGAGACCTCGTCCTCGCCTCCTACAACGAGCAGCTGGGCGGCGGACCACATGACGGAAACGACGGCCTCGCGCGGCTCCGACTCGCCGTCGCCGAAAAAAGCCCGCGGCGGCGCCGCTGCTGCCGCTGCTGCTGCTGTCAAGCCGCGTCACACGCTCTCGCTGGCGGAGCGCACGCGCATGTCCATGGCACGCCGCTCCATGCAGTTTCTACAAGATGAGGAGCCGGAGCTGCCGGCGTCCCACCGAGGAGGCATACCACCACTACCAAAGATGTCGTCGTCGTCGGCGGCGGCGGCGACAATGCAGGAAGAGGACAAGGAAGATGACTTGGCGAGCCGGACGCGCATCAGCATGGCGGGGTTTGAAAAGGCCCAGCAAAAGGCGAGGAGTGATCGACAGCGCGAGATGCGCAGGGAGCTCAAAAGGGCGAGGGCGCTGCCGCCCCGGCGAGAGGGCAGTCAGTGGGAGGATTAGTGCGAAGGAGGCCATTCATTGATTGGCGAGTTTGGAACCGACAGTTGTGTAGTGTCAGAGACGGGATCTGCTTGTATGAGGAACAGACCTAGTTTGTTTTAATGTATGATGATGAATCACGATTCTCTCCCTTGCTACGCATGGCGTACCCTGTGGACTGGAAAAAATTGAGGGCTGCGGTTTGCACATGTCCTTTTGTCATTGCTGTTATTCAGCAGCTTGTACACAACTGCCTTGACACGATTCTCGTGCATTTCTATGTAGGTGGGCTGTAAATCTGCCACGTCTCTTTGCCTGTTTAGTTGACAAAGACGTAAACCACAAGAGGCCGAGACCTATACTATTGCTTACGCATTTCAAGTCTACATGTCAGCATTTCGGAATTTCTTGGTAGTATTTTATCATGTAGCTCTAGAAACAAGTATCCGGGCACAAATCTACTCAACAATGGGAGCATAGCGCTCACATGTCACCAAAACGTTTCCCAATCAGGCATTTTAACCAGCCATTTTTTTTTTACCACCACTTGGCACTCGTCTCGCGGATGACGTTGGAACCGCAGTGAATCTCGCCCTGGCTGGTGTGGTGCGTGAACCAGTCATCCATGAAATGAATCGTGTAGTTTGCCTTGGCGTACGCGGCGGTGACGGCCGTCGCGAGAATATCCTTGCCGTCGACGACGGGGCCCCAGGGATTCGGCGCCGCGTACTCGGTGTTGGACAGGACGACGCCGTTGACGCAGCCGGGGTACATGGCGCTGACCTGCAGCGTCGCGGGGGGCGCGTCGTAGTCGTCCTCGTCGTCGTCGCGCTGGGCGATGCCGGACGAGGAGGGCCTGACGCCGGCCGCCTCGAGGACGGAGACGGGACGCGGCCGGCCGTGCGTGCGGCGGCGGCGGCGGCCGGTGCGCTCGTCTCTCGCTTGCACGGAAGAGTTGGGGGAGGACGGGGTCCAGGTGGAATTCCGCTGGATGACGCACTTGAGCGTGTTGGTGGCAGGGTGGTAGAGCGTCGGGACGCGGATGATTTCTTGGTCGGTGATGCCCGTCTCGCGCTTGAGAATGTCAATGTTGGCCTTGATGTTGTCGTCGCAGTACTTTTGAATCTCGGTCAAGTTGGCCCTGTTCAAAACGTCGTCGAGCGTGTCCTTGGGCAAGCAGCGCGTGTCGTCGTCGTCCTCGGGCATGACGGGACGAGACAGAGCGGCCACTTTTCCGTTGCCCTTGTTCTGCGCCTGCTGGAGAATGGCAAGACCGGCCATGGGGTCATCGACCATCATGACCCAGCCTCGCTCGTTTTGGGCGGGGAGGAACTGCATAAACTCGTCCGTGTGCCCAATCTCGAGCCACGTCGTGTCAATCTCGATGGGTGCCTGCACCTCTTGCGCATCGAGAAACTTGACGATTTCGGGCTTGACACCGTGATGGGAGCCCATGACTGCACGTCCAGCAGGCCAAGTCTTGCCGTTCAAGGTGTACGGCGGGACGGTTTCGAGATTACCGGTGGAATCGGTCGTGTCGCCATATGTGTAGTGCTGCACAGCTCCGACCGTGTCCGATCGCATCTCGCGGAAGAGCCAGCGGTGTGACCGGATTCTGCTCGACGACTTTTGCGCAGAAGCAATCATGACGCGGAGTGTGACGGGGCCATTTGCTCCCGGCATGGTCGTATATGCCGCCTCAAAAAAGTCCTGAGTCCACTCGTCTGACTGATTGGCTCTGAGGACAGGCTTCTTCAGTCCCGCCAGAGCAGACAATCTCTCAAAATCACCATTATAGCGGTCCGAAAATCCGTCACCGTCCTCTAGTTGGAAATCAGTCACGACTACTTGCTCGGCGAGTTGGGCGTGGTGATGCGTGAGCACAGGAGCAACTCGCATGGCAACGCTGTCCTTTGCTTTCGCACCATTGTCCTCGACGGAAAACTGCAACGTGGCTCTACCGTCCCATCTGTCCGTGCGGACCTCGCGGGCGTCGACACCCAGGTTCAGTCCCTGCCGTAGCTGATCCGCCGTAAAGGTATAGTTGGCAGCAACATAGGTCCAGCCATCACCTTCCTTGAGAAAGACGCGGACTTTGCAAGCGGCAGTCTTGTCTACGACCACCACAGAGCCCGTTGCCGAGTCACCAAGACCGGTCATTGGCAGAGTCAACACTGGCGCCAGATATTTTGGGTTGCGCTGGACATTGCCAGTAGCATCGTTGCACAGGTTGTAATCCACAAGGGTCTTGTCAAACTCATCGGTGGTAATGTTGGACGAGCATCGCCGATTCGAGTCGCCAATGTTGGCGAGGAAGAGAGCGCCAGAGGTCTCCATCCAGGCATCTTTACCAGTTTGGTCGCTGTTTCCTGTCGTGTCTATTTTGCCATCGCGGTTGGTATCGGCAAGGATAGTTGCTTCCAGAGCCTGGCTTGCACCAAAGAGGCCTGCATGCAATGATTAGTACACGCAAAAGCTCTGCGATCCGTAGTAGTCCGTGACCATACCCAGAGTGAGAGCAGCGGCTTTTCCAATAGACCGCATGATTGATATTGAAGCTGAGCGATGCGCGGCGCAAGAAAGGATGCAGTGTCGGTCCAAGAGCCGAGGGAATCGATAGTCTTCGTTTGGTTTTGCATGGCGACGATATCTTGATTTATAACTTGCTTTCACGGTATCTGTTATTACCTCCGGTATCGATTTCAATATGCATATTTTCTCAGGTCGCTTAACCCTGAGGTGTAAGTTGACGTTAGTCGGGCCATTTTGTCCTGCCCCGCCTAGCGTAGCCCTTGGCTTCCGTTAATTGCGTTTTAGTCTATACTGAGAACCTCACATCTATTGATACACAGAATCCGTAAGTTGGAGCAACTCAATGTATGTTATTGAATGTTTCCACTCACAAAGTGGATGCTCTCTATATACAGCATCATGTTCATCAGATAGTTGACCGGCCCGAGCCGCTTCCTGCAGGCAGATTTACATTCCGGAGTCGGCCCTTTTGCGGTACGTTCACGCGTCGCTCCCCCAGTCAATTCTACGAGCATACGTAATCGCAGTTTCAGTGTCTCGAATCAGATCAGACAAGACCCAGCAGCGTGTGCGGATTTCCCCCAAGTGGGACACAGTCCAATAGTGTACGGTGTGGCCGTTGGCAGATGGTCGTATGCTTGGCTTGAAAACTTGATTGCACGGCGAGCTCATGAGGGCGAGTGCCCTTACCGCCTGGGGGCGGGAGGGAGACAGTGTCGGCTTGAGATGAGCGTACGTTTTACATGGGTATATCATGTATGTGGCAATGCCCAATCAAGTAATGGATATCCAGAATTTCATCTGCTGTGTTACTGTTGCCCCATCCAAAGCTCATTATGTGACAGCCAATATCGTCCGAGGGGATGCCTCGGCCTCTTTATTTGAATGTAACGTAGGCAACGTATTTCTAATGCGGTATATCATACAGTGATTGGGCTATCCACAATCCTTCATCTTAATGTTACATCTTTACTCTACTATTCAACCACCTTACCAGCCCTGCTTCCGCAGCTCGTGGACACGGGCATACGCCGCGCAGAAGCCGACCTTGAAACGAGACCGCCAACGCTCGCTCGCGAGACGCTTGCGTTTCAGACCCTTCCGCTCATGGGACCTTTGCGAGTAGTACTTGGACTTGACGTGCTGGTTGCCGACGAGGCGGCCAAGCATGGCCAGCGCGCTGCGGACCGTGGGCGCCGAGTTGGGGCCCGGGTTGGCGTTGCGCACAAAAATGGTGCGGCCGGTTGCGGCTACGGCGCGCACGCGCGGCCGTGCCAGGGGATCTTCCTGCTGCACTGAGCGGCCGTAGTCGGAGGCCTTGCTCGACAGGATCCCGGTGACGTCCAACTGAAACGGCACCCCTTTGCTGGTCGCCGAGTATGTGTGGGCAGGTGAGGTGGTGTCGGAAGAAGGAGGAGGAGGAGGAGGGAGGTTGGTGGCGGCAGCCGAGGCAGACTTGAGAGGCGGCGGAGGCGGCGGCAACGTGATGGTGGACTGGACGTCGATTTTCGGTTGTGTCGGAGCGGCGGGTTCTTGAGCAACGGGTTCTAGAGGTTTGGCTCGAATGCTGCCAATGAGAGGGTTAATTCGCGGCGGAGGCTTGGGCGCACCGCGCTCGTTGAGGTTCATGGTGGTTGTGGTCAAGTATCGCGCGGGCGACGGACGCTGCATGGCTATCCTATGCAGCATGGTGCTGCTGTGACGAATTGAGGATGCCCTAGCAAAAGTGTTAGTAATAGAGCCGTAGAGAAGTGCGAATGACTGAATATGAGGACTTGGGCGCACATTTTGACGTGATGCGAGCGGCAATGCTCTGTGAATGAGTTGGTGCTGGCACAAGTCGCAGCTAGGAGGTGATGCTGAGCGCGAAAACTAGCTGGTTGTCGTCGTGCGGAAAAAGTATTGATGCGGTGGCTCTGTCTAAAAGTTGATCTGGCGGCGGGTGGGACCAATCAACGCAGCGCCGCAAACTTGGAGCTCCATCGATAACCACTACCTTTCGTGGCAGACAACTCTTTGTTGCAGCCGACGAGATTTCCCATCTTATTACGCCTCCTTTTACTACATAATTTTACTTGAAGAAACCAAGCTGGAACATCCGCCACGATTCAGATCGCGTTGAGCACCACGCGACATGTCGTATAACCCACATGGAGGCAGGTTCTTGGCCTCAACGACCTGAATGCACAGCTAACAAGTTGTAGGCAGTCCATATGGTGCGCCGCCAGGATATGGAGGCTACGGAAATCCTCCTCCTGGCATGAGTGCCCCGCCAGGACTAGGTAATTGGTGGTCGAATCTTCGTTGGCCCTATGATGGATACTGATGTTTTACAGGTGCTCCCCCTCCAGGCATTCCAGCTCGTCCAAGTATGCCACCGGGCATGCAGCAAGCGAATGCGCCGCCCGCAGGTCGTGGTGCGCCAGCATCCTTTCAGCCTCCAAACATTCCCAACATCAACTTTAGCGCACCCGTGATCCGACTCGGCACGACAGGACCGGCGGGCGGAAACGACCGAAGCGACGGTCCCAGAGGTGGCGGCCGTCTGGGGCTGGGCATGGACAGAGGCCAAGACTCGGGACGATTGTCGAACCGTGAAGTTTCGCAAGTCCTGATCCCATCAACGGCGGAGGAGAAACTGCGGACGATGTTTATACACGAGATTCCCGACGGAGTGGGCAGCGACGGCATTCAGAAAATTCTCGGCGCTGTGGGACGGCTAAGGCGATGGGAGGCGCTGGATAGCGTAATGAATGATCACAAAGGGGCCAAGTTTGGCTTTGCGCTTTTCGAGGACGTCGAGTCGCTGCACAACGCCGCGCGCTTGTTGGTTGAGGAGGAGGTCCAAGTGCCCAAGACGAAGCAGCCCATTGCGACAGAACAGCCAAAGGACGACACATTCGAAGGTATCGAAAAGGCCACGCTACAAACTTCACTGGACGCCAGCACAGTCAACTACCTAGAGGCGTTCCGTAAGGAGGAGGAGGAAGCCGATGCGGGAGAGGCGCACGCCCGCGCACAGCTCAAGCACGCTCTACGAGATCTATTCTATCCATTATCGGAGTCGACATCCCGCCATGTGGATACAACCATGGATAATGCTGGAAACGGAGAGGCAGTCGAGGTTGTTAACATCGGGCTGCCACAAGAAGACGAGCTGGCCGATATCCCAGCCGAGATTCGTGAAGTCGTTCTTAAAGAGATTGCAGCTTTCCGCGAACGTAGCAACCAGCACGACTTGGAACGTCTACGTGGAGAGGAAGAGTTTGAAGAGCAAGAACGGCGACGCAACGGAGCGTCCCGGCCTGCGCCGCAAGAAGGCTCCAACGGCATCCCCCTCGGCCCTCGTGGCGCGCCCTCTGGGCCCCGCGCCCAAAACGGCACCAGCGGCGGCGACTTTGTCAACGGCGGCGTCGAAAACGGCGGCATCACCTACCGCGATGATGACACGGACGCCAGCGACGAAGAGCTGCACCGACGCCACCTCGACGAGGAAAAGGCGAGCGCGAACCGGCTGTACAGCGAGGCGGAGCGCAAGTGGACGAGCCGCGAGCGCGCGCGGCAGGCGGCGCTGGAGCGCGAGCGCAACCGCGAAAAGGACGGCGCCGAGGCGCAGCGGCGGCGCGCGCAGGACCGCCTCGCGCAGGATAAGGAGTGGGACGACGAGCGTGAGACGAGTCGCAAGACGCACCCGTACTACCGGGACCACGCCGCGTGGGCGCGCAAGCGCGCGGGCGACCGTGCCGACGAGGAGGCCAAGGACGAGGCGGACCGGCGCCAGGAAAAGGAGGAGCAGCGCCGCGCGGCGGCCCAGCGGGAGCGCGCGCTCGGCCAGGCGGATTCCTTCCTCGACAAGCAGGCCGAAGAATCGTCGCGACCTCGCGAGACCGAAACCGCTGCTGCTGCTGCTGCTGCTGCTGCTGCGCCCGCCGCGGCGCCGCAGCCATTCAAGCTGTCCCTGGGCGCGGCCGCGCAAAAGGCGCAAGCGTCGCGGGGCGCGGCCGCGGCGCGCCGCCGCACCGTTGCCGAGGTCGAGGGCCTGCTCGACGACGAGGAGGAGCAGGACGCGACGCGCCGACTGCGACCGCTGATCCCACTCGAGCACGACGACGCGAGCTCGGGTGCCGGCGCGGCCGGCGGCGCGGCCGGCATGACGGACGAGGAGGTATCGCGGGCGGTGCGGGCGCTGGCGCAGGAGATTCCGTCGGACCGCGAGGGCCTCTGGCGGTGGGAGGTTCAGTGGGATCACATGGACGAGGGCGTCGTGGCGGACAGGCTGCGGCCGTTTGTGGAGAAGAAGATTGTGGAATACCTCGGCGTGCAGGAGGAGATGCTGGTGGAGGCTGTCGAGGAGCATCTGCGCAAGCACGGGACGGCGGCGGCGCTGGTGGAGGAGTTGGAAGGGGTAAGTTTGTTTTCTTTTTCTTTTTTCACTTGTTGCTTTTCCTTTTTCCTTGTTGCTTTTCTTGCCTTTTCTTCATTCTTTTTTTCGCCTTTACTTTTTTTTCCCCTTGAACCCCATTCTTCATCATCTTTTGGCAAGTCGTGTCTTTTTTTTACAGGACCAGCTTCAACATTTTGATGACTGCATGACCAATCCCCGATTTTTTTTTTTTTTTTTAAAAAGTCTTCTCAAGCTGACACATTCGACAGGCACTAGACGACGAGGCCGAGGACCTGGTCAAAAAGTTGTGGCGCATGGTCATCTTCTTTACCGAATCGGAAAAGAGGGGCCTCCCAGCGTAAGCGTAAGCACCGATGCAAATGAAGAGGAGGAGGAGAGGGTGATTGGTGAGTGGTTGGGGTGGATGAGGGGAAAGAAATGTAAAGGCACGTTTTTTTTGGGAGTCTGGGATATTGGTTGGTGGGATTATATTCTTCAGATGTGTGCTTTTTTTTATCTGCTGTAAAGTAGTACAAGTTGACATTATTGGCGAATGGACTAAAATCTAGGGATATACCTACCTTGTAGACTGTGATTTCGTTGTCAATTGTGTCAATTGTGGATTTGCGTTAGTTGTGTCATTTCTAGGCTGGTGTAGTACACGACATGTCAACGCTCATCAGCATCCATTGTTGTTTCTGCATTAGAGACTATTGTGCACCTGTGCATAAGCTTCATAATTCATGATTCCGTTGGTCAGCATTGACTCATAAGCCTCTTTACTGCTTCTTGGCGCCCTTGGGCTCCCAACCAGGCTGCGCCATCTCAAAGCCCTTAAAGTCGAAGCCGGGGGCGACGGAGCAGCCAACGAGGGTCCAGTCCCCCAAGCTTTGTGCGTGCTGCCACTCGCCGCGCTCAATGACGACCTGGGGCCGCTGACCGGCCCAGAGGTCGGTGCCGAGGACGAAGTCACGGACGGGCTCGCCGTCGTCCAAGGAGAGGGAGAGGCGGAGCGGGGCGCCGGCGTAGTGGTGCCAGACCTCGACGGCGTCGAGGACGCGGTGCCAGTGGGAGAGGCCCGACTCGCCCTCGAGGAGGTAGTAGATGTAAGTGCTGGAGGCGCGCGGCTTGTCGTCACTGTTGGTGGTGGCGGCGGCGGCAGCGTCGCGGTATGTTTCGACATAGTAGCCCTTTTCGGGATGGGGCGTCAGTTTGAGAGCGGCAATGACGTCCTTGGCGGTGCGGGAATTAGTAGCGTCCATGGTGGGTGATGTTTGGCGAGGGGGTTATTTGACTGGTTTTGAGTAAAAAAAAAAGATGGCAGGGCCGACTTGTGTGTGTGTGTGTGTGTCGTCTCGGCCAAGGAGGGGAGTTTCAGGTCAAGACTCGTTGCTGGTGGGAATGGATAACGGAGAAACTTGATGGTGCTTTTATTATTATGGCTCGTTCGTGAGCTTGTTATTCACACCCAGGGGAAATGGTGCGGCTGGTGAAGGTGAAGGAGAAGGGAAAAAAAGAGGCGTCGAGACGTTGGGGCCAAAGTCTGGAGCTAGGAACTCGGCGGGAAGCTACCGTAGAACTAGTTGGCATCAGTAGG
The DNA here is from genome assembly GCA_037289395.1 of Beauveria scarabaeidicola. Taxonomy (NCBI): domain Eukaryota; kingdom Fungi; phylum Ascomycota; class Sordariomycetes; order Hypocreales; family Cordycipitaceae; genus Beauveria; species Beauveria scarabaeidicola. Next base: position 14,425 of record JAEIJG010000050.1, on the reverse strand, counting down.
CTAGCTGTCCTCGGGGTCAGTCCGGTTGGCGTGGATGGCTCGGGAGGAATCGCATTAGGGCTGGCGGACGAACAAATAAAGGTGTGGTGGTGTAAATTAGCAGGGCATGGCGTCGACAAAGGACCGATGTGGACTGCAAGTTCTTTACTTGTTGTTGAGGCTGTTAGCACAGTGGCACGTCACCCCCAAGTCAGATGAAAGGGGAGAGCGCAAAAGAGGGGAGAGGCGGGAGAGGCAAATGAGGGGGCGCAGAGAGGGGCAGGGGACGTCGATCTGCGTGCTATAGGCAGGTGGGGGCGTCTGCTGTTGATGATGATGAATGCCGAAACGGGTCGTCTTTGCGCGTGGGTGAGCCAAGCAAGCGACCACGGCAACCAAGGTGGAAAAAAAAAAAAAAAGGAAAGAGGATTCGGCTATCAGTGGTCAAGGCAGGGGAACTTTGGAAGAGGTGTGGTCACGACAGACGATGAGTGGATGGGACGGTAGGAGGATGGACGGTGTCGAGGTGTATTTGCTGACCACCAAGTTGACCAAGTTGACCAAGTTGACAGACTATGGCTGGCAAGCTGGGAGCCACTCAGAGTAAGTGGTACCCAGCAATCCAGGTGTACTCAACAAGTCCTCTACATGCAACATACATACTCCGTACTGTACATACATACACACAAAGTCAAGGTAGGCAAGTACCCAAGTACCCACCGAGTTCTAGCTGTGCCTCTCTGCTCCAGCCGCTCCAGGTGACCGAGAGCCACTGAGCCAAGGAGCCCACCACGTCCACCAAAATCACCTGGAACTTTGGCGAGTCGTGAGCCGTTGGACGCATGGCAGGGGGGGTTCTATATTAAACTTCAAGGTGCAAATGTGACGATAATCAGCGCACGCATGGCCAAGTTCCGAAGAGTACTCCGTAGAAAAAAAAAATCATGCAACATTTCATTTATTCATCAGTTGCTAAAAAAAAAAAAAAAAAAAATCACACCTTCCTAGGTTTCTATTACCAGTAACTGGCATGTTGTGGCACTGGGCTGTGAGACAATTGGACTGCTAAGCTAAAATTACGCATTGCAGGCACGCCGTAGTCATCACCCCTCATGGCTTGCATATCCGGTACCTTGGTACCTATAATACCTACCGTAAGAGGGCAGGTTTTTAACATGCCAGTAACGCCTCGCCGTCGTGGTATCCCGCATCAGCGCAGCGTAGCATTTCCTCCCACACGAAGAAAGAAAGGTTAAAAACTTGATTGGTGAGGGCAAATTCTTTTTTTCTTTTACAACTTGAACAAGAGGAAATATTTTTCCTATCCGACACATGGGCCGCCGCTTCAAGTTTTGCCCCCCCCACCGGTGAACCGTGTCGCAGTCAGCCCAGGCCCATTTTAGCATCAAGGTACGAGTTGATTAACTATTATTATTAGCGGGCGCCGCTATGTAGGTCGGCAGGAAAAAGACGGCGGAGAAAGCAAGCCAACTCGTCTCACACTTTCACCTGTGTGTGCTGCGTGCCGGCCTATTTTGCCAATCCTGCTTATTATACTTGCACCACCCCATCGTTACATGCGATCCACTTTCATCCACTGCGGCCCTCCTCCCCACCTTGTTCCTCCTCTTGTCCTTGTTGCCTGGCTACTTCCCTCTGCGGGTATCTGGAATAGTTAAAGACGCCAGCCGTGCCACTTTATAGTGATTACGGTGGCGGCCAATTTTTCTTTTGCAATCAAGTTTTTTTTGTCTTCTTCTCCGTCTTTCCGTTTTTCCCTGCTCACCTCTCCTTATCAATTACATCTCCAGCATTCTCCAGCTCAGCGTCTTTTCAATTCTCGCAGCAGCGCTTCTTCCGACATAGAACAATGTAGTAGCCAGCATCACCCCTCCCTCCTAGGTTACCTACCAACCCTTACCCCCCCCCCCTGGTTCGCAGAGCAAACATCAGTGATCACCAACAGCCATCTCATCTCATCTCGCTGCGCCCGCACGTCCAAAACGCTAGAATTCAGCCCGGCCCTGCCGCCACCCGTCCACCACCACAATCACCGACACCATGGACGACGTTCGCAAAAACCTCCCCGTCTCCATGATCATGGCCGCCTTTACCGGCATCGCCTGGTACGTTGGAGTCGAGATTAACGCCTCCCTCTTCCTGCTCTTCAAGCGCCGCCGCGGCCTCTATTTCTGGTCATGCGCCCTCACCTCCTGGGGTGTCATCCTCCAGCCCGTCTTCATCATCCTCGCCGACTTTGGCGTCTGGCGTGACCCTGTGCCCTCCATTACCATGATTTACCTCACCTGGCTCATCATGGTCATTCCTCAGAGCTGGGTCCTCTACTCCCGCCTGCACCTGCTCATGCACACCGACAGCGTCCTGCAAATCATCAAATACGTCTTGATTTTCAACTCGATTGTCTTTTCAATACCGACAATGGTCATTGGCACTATTGCTGTACGTCTATAGATCCTCCTTTACTAAACGGTAATCATCTCTTACTGCAGACACGCTCACACCCCCCCCAGCAAGCAACCACCATCAACCCTGACCTCGCCTCGTTCAACCTTGTCTGGGACCGCGTCCAGCTCGTCGTCTACTTTGTCCAGGAAACCGCCCTCAGCATCCTCTACATCTTTCAAACCCAGAAATACCTCAAAGGCCGCGCCCCCCTCCGCCAGCGCGCCTTTTCCACGCCCTCCACCATCCACACCGGCGCCCGCCAGACCAGCCAAGAGAGCGCCGTCCTCTGGCAGCTCATCTGGGCCAACACCCTCATCATCGCCCTCGACGTTGCCCTCCTCGGCATCCAGTGCGCCAACCTCTTTCACCTCCAGGGCGCCTTTAAGCCCTGCGTCTACGGCGTCAAGCTCAAGCTCGAGTTTGTCATTCTCAACCGCCTCATCAACACCGTCCGCCAGCCCACCAGCGACGTCTTTTACTCGGGCAGCGGCGGCGTCGGCGGCGGGCTCGGCGGCGTAGGAGGAGGAGGAGCTCTCACGCCCGGCCTCGACGGCGGTAGCGGCGGCAGTAGCAGCAATCATGGCCGCGTCAGCGCAGGCCGCCGCGGCAGCAGTCTCTGGCAAAAGACGGAGCCTGGCGAGGATATCAACGACGTGCAACTCGTTCAGAGCCACAGCCGCAGTGCCAATCGGGAACACAGCGTCGGAAGCGAAACTCCCATTTACCGCGGGGCCGAACCTGTATAACCCTGACCCGCATACAAAAGACGGGCCGATTTCTTATTTTTTTTCTTCTCTTTCTTCTTTTTCTTCATCTTCTTCTTCATCTTCTTCTTCTTTACATATTATTTTGATTATTTTCCTACATTGTTTCGCTTATTAACCGGCACGGCGCCGCAAATAAAAATCGGGACTTGGTGGAATGAGCGACGGAGTTGGGGGCTTGTGCTTTTTCTTTTGCTGGTACATGTCGGATCTTTGTTTTATTCTTGTCACGATGCATGCTTTACGATACCATTTCACTTTATTTAATCTTTTTCAGTCAGGAAAATGCGCCGATTTTGCTGTTATTACCGGGAGTCAGAAAATGCGCTTAATTTGGTGTTAATACCGGGAGCAAATGTATCAAGTCTATTCATGTCGTTGTGGCATGTGCATCTAATTTCGCCAATTGCAATATCAAAATTGTTTGTCAATGCAACCAACCAATTCACCCTTGTCAAGTGCCCGTGACGTCACGCATACCTCTCGGCAGTCTGCAGAGTCCATGTTCATGCATAGTCCATCAGGGGGTGGTCGTCAAGAGAATCCATATCATGAATCGTTATATTTACGTTTCCATCTTCTACATTTCTATATGCCTGTCCACGTCAAATAATCTCCACGTTAAATATTGTCCACTTTAATAGTTGGCTGATGCCGATGCCGATGCCAGTGCCAGTTGATGCCTAGCACTTGTCGCCCTTGGGCTTCCATCCCGGCGGCGCGAGCTCATAGCCATCTGTGCTAAACGCCGGAGCGACTGCGTATTACCCTTGATTAGTTTCTTTACTTGTCATGATCCATTATCAAGTGGAAAGAAAGGAAAGAAAAAAAGGAAAAAAAAAAACGTACCGGTCGTGCCCACCAGCGTCCATTTTCCATGCGACTTTGCGCTCTGCCACTGGTCCTTGAGAATCACCACCTGCGGGCTCTCACCCCCAAAAATGTCCTGCCCGAGAACCTGCTTTTCCACGGGCTTGCCGTCGTCCCAGCTCAGAGACAGCGTGAGCGGCGCGCCGGCATACCAGTGCCAGACCTCGGCCGCGTCGACGCGGTGCCACACCGAGTCGCCGGCGGTCCCCTCGAGCAGGTAGTAGATGAGCGTCGACGCGGAACGGTTGCCGTTGACGAGCTCCGGGTCGATAAACGTCTGCACGTAGTAGCCCTTTTCCGGGTTGGCGGTGAGGTTGAGCTTGGAGATGACGTCTTGCGCGCTGCGTTGGTCGATGGGAACGTGGTGGTTTGGCGAGGTCAAGTCCGCGGGGACAGCAGCTGCGACGACGGCGGTTGCCGCGGTTGCCAAGACGGTGAAGACGTGCATTGTGGCGTTTTGTTTCTCGTTAATGCAACTATATGGTTGTAGGTGAGCCGTTGGTTCTTTTGCTTCTCGACAGCCTCGAGTGTGTCACGTCTTTTTGAAAATGTGCAACTCGGGTTTGAGATGGTTCACGATTTTCGGGGACTTTTCATCTTGCTCCCCTGAATTGCGCCATGAACTCTTTTTGTATCACTGTCCCCGTCTGGTTCCACATTGCACGCCGCGCAAAAAAAAAAGCGTGGGTATGAAAATTGGCTTCGTGGCGGTGCGCCTTTGCCCGTTCGATTTTACGAGTTCCCCCTCCCGCTGCCCGCGCATCCTTCGGCCCTGTTCCTGAACCGTGACTGATTCATGCTTTTGCACGGATCCGCGGGCGGGTTTTCAATGGCCGTTATTATTCCGGCTTCTTGCTTGTTTGCTTTCCCCTGCAGTCACTTTTATTGTTCAGCTCTGTCCCAAAAGAGTTGGTAGAGATCCGAGTGCCTGGGTCGCAGGGGGGTGGCTGGCTACCTTGCCGTGTGTGAAAGCTGCGGAACATTTCCAACGATATACATCGGACGGACTGAGACCTCGGGGATTTGCGTTTTCGTTTCTGTTTCTGCTTCTCTCTGACCCCCAGCAATGCTAATATCCAAGCGAGCAAAACCCTGCAGGGACCACAGAATGCCACCATGCCCGTGACCAGGCTTTCAGAAAATTGCCTGCTGCGAAAAGGTCGATGTCCGAAACCCCAGCCACATATCCGTAGAAACCTCGGAAAAGCGAGCAGGTTTATCGGCTCCACTGCGGCGCTGTCCCGCATAAACTAGCATGGCATTTGCGACAGAGAGCGGTGCTGATCAAGGCCCCAATTCGTGTTAGCGCTGAGAGGAGGTTCTCTAGGCCTGGCACCGCTCTGCTTGGCGTCGAGCCTATCATCCCATTTCGGAGTTTTGGGGCCAGTGGCGCTATTTGCTTTCCTATTTCAATAAAGAATTGTTCGAGAACAATGTGCTGTGACATCGGCAGTCGTGACTCGTGATGGTATCATGCCCATGTCGAGCGGGATGCCGATAAGAGGCCTCTGCTTGCCAACGCCAAAACAGGCACATACTAGGCATGCGCGATGACCGTGTACCATCCGACATGAGCATAATAAGGAATGACATCCCGCGATGCTCGGATTTGCCCCGCGCGAGATAATATTGTGTGGGCGAAACGTTCGCCAAGACTTCGAGTGTAGACTGGTATTGATGTCAATGTCGTAAAAACCCCTTGCATAGCGTCTGGCTTTTGGGGATGAGCTGGCCATCTCTTGGGCGAGATGAATAGAATGATTCGTTTGATGGTCGTCAGCACAAACACACGCCCTGGCCAAGCTGTCAGCTGGGCAATGCCCGTGCGTCTTTGCGTTTTCCATCTTACCAGCGGGCCAATATATTTATGCACTCCAGCATCTGATGGTCAGCCTCTTCAGCACGATGCGCCATCGTTTGCCTGCACACAACGTGCTTCCACGCATGGACGTGCTTAGCGTGCATCGCCTGGTTCAATCAGCTGCCCGTCGATGGAGGCTTGGCCCGCCGTCCGCAATCTAGCCGGGCGATTTCCAGTAGACATCTGACCGCAGGGTTCCTCGCGAAACCATCCTTTGCGGCGTTTTCAGCTTCGTGGTGGCAGCGGCCCGGTACTTGGCAGTATCAGGCCAAGCGACGGGTCATAACTGAGAGGGAGGGCCGTAGGAGGCGGGCCCGAAACGGCTGATGGATCTTTGCGTGTGCCCCCGTTTGCTGCGGGACTACGGATAGCAGTCGAGAGGCTTGCCTCTGGGAAAAGGGCATGATTCCGCGCTTCTTGGAAACAGCTGCTATCTGTCCCTAAAAGCAGGCATCTAGCTTTTCGGGCAAAAAAAAACATCATTCTGACAATATGGTGATGAGAGGTCCAAATGGATGAAGCCGGCTGCCGTGTTGTTGTCGGGTCCAGATTTCGTGTTACAGTGGGGCCTGTGGGACGAATTCCTGGACCCAGAGGCAATTCCTGTCAATTCAATATTTCGGCGCTGCATCATGCGGTGTACAATGTGAAGCGATGGAGGCACGACATAGCAAGCCAGCAGAATGCAAAACAACGTTGAAAGAGAGTGGTGCCTGGTTGATCGGTGATGAAGAAGAGAAGTCTATGCTAGGAGGCGGCCGGGGAGGTGACCAAGATGTAGGTGCTACTAATCTTTCAGGATATCTTTGCCCCGTCGGTCGGTCGTCAATATTAGACGTCTTTTTCGATACTCCGTCATTGTTTATCATGTTTCGTTCGACAGGTCATTCAACACTGCTCGGCATCTTGAATGGACCCGTCACCATCGAAGGAGCCTGGAGAGCATGATGCTTGGCAATAATTGAACTGTCCGTTCCCCCTCATAACTCGAACCACCCGGAGTGGATAATAATGGAAGAGGGGTTCAGACTGGGCTTAGTTGATTGTCGACCTTCGTGTAGTTCTTCCCTCCCACTCTTCAAAATAAATCTACCTGGTATTAAATAGCTATTCTGGTTTTGCCATCTGACCCTTGTTGCCAATTTTTGTCCACACCAGTGCAAAACTTAAAAGACAACCCAGAGCGCAAGCTGCGGTTGGGAAATACTAGACGTGAACAATTAGTATTCTGGGATTAGACATCAATACAAGCATAAAACTCATGATAAAATCCGAGAGAAAATTTAGTATAGGATACTCACAAACATTTCAGTCACGGCTTGATTATAAGCCTTCAAGAATCCTGGAAACTGATCCGAGGATATCAAACCCCGCGCATTGGTAGCGCCTGCTTCCTGAACCATTGTAATGTTGACCTCTGGGGCATATTGGCGTAGTAGTGAAGGAAGTTGGTTGGCAAAAATAGTCTGTGAAGCCGAAACGGAGATGGCGAGACCAAGTTGCATGCAAAGACTTATGACCGACATGCTCATAGCGGTCTGAGCAGGAGGCACAAATTCCTGAACACACGTGATGGGCTTTGACACTGTCAGAACTTTCTCAGCCAAGCTTCGGAGAAGTTGCAACCTACAGCTTGAAACGATATTCCACGACCAAGACTCGTGATGATTTGATAGCCAACCCAATGGCCCACCGAAGAGTCTGGGGTAAGTGTCGTGAACAATCCTGCACCAATGCAGCAAACTAAGCTGCCGGCAATTGCCCAAGGTGGGACGTAGTGCAACTTTTGCACCAAGGCTCCGAATAATAGGAGTGCAACGACCATGACCATCAGAGATGGCAGCAGGTGTACGGCGCTTGCGCTGGGGTCGTCGCCCTTGATGGCTTGAAACCATAACGGCAGGTAAAAGGGCACAGCTTGCGATGCGCCGCCTTGCAAACAGACCACAAGTCCACCTATGTAAATTGAACGCTGTCTCAGGCACGATGGCGTGATCAACGCACCCTCATTCTTGTATCGTACCCAGAACCCAAAGACGAGGAGCAAAGCGAAGCCTCCGCACAGCATCCCGATGATTGTCGGCGATGACCAAGGTAGCTTGCTACCACCCCATGTGAGTGCGAGAAGCAGCATGACAACGGCCCCTGCAAATTGGATAAAACCTACCAGATCGATCCTTGCAGGTAAAGCCTTGAGCGCTTGAAGCACTGGCGGCTTGTTGCTCGGTTCAGGAAGTCTCATCATCAATAATAAGAGAATAATGAGACCGCCCATGGGTAGGAGCATCCAAAAGCCTATCCATTGTTTAGCAGGCCATATCAACGAGCCCTTTTTCGAGTCGGACATACACCAACGCCAGCCTGCTCGAGCCGTCAACACTCCTGCAATGACTGGTCCGGTCATGGATCCCACAGAGATCATGGACACGGCAGCCGCAGTCACCAGCGGTCGAATCTTTTCCGGACAGGCCGACCCAATCATCAGCATCGTGCCGCTAAACTGGCCCGACGATCCCAGTCCCGTTGACTGCTCGTCCAATGATGAACATTTTGCTCGACTTGGCCGTGGCGCAGATAACAAGCCCCGCCTCGAAAATGAGCATAAAGGTCAAGTAGACGTGCTTGACACGCATCTGTTCGTAGAACTGACCCACGAGCGGGATGAAGACGCAGCTAGTGAGGTTTACAAGTTAGTGTTGGGGAGAAGCGGTCGCGGGGCAAGGCAGGCAACTCACAGAGTGACGACGTAGGCGGCCTCGTACCACGATATGTCGGATACGGTGCGGAACTCGTTGGTGAGCGTCGGAATGATTGTTGCCAGCATGGTGAGCTCCAGTGCTAGCAGATAGAGGCCCAAATAGAGGCCCGCCACCAGCGTCCAGAGCTGCGCGCCATAGAGGGTCAGCTGCTCCTGCTGTTGCGCCTCTTGCTCATCTGTTGGCGATGCTGCATCATTGACTGTAGCGATGCTAGCTTTAGTAGCCGTGACCACATTCTGTTCCTTTTGTGTCTCTGGCATTTTTTTTTTCAACTTGGAAAAGACCCTTTCTGTTGCACTTTTGTTGGCTGAGTTGGTCGCGCCAGAATGCAAAAGACCGAAAGGGGATATTGGCACGGGACAAAAAGAATGTGCAGACCAGTCAAAGGGAGCAAATAAATACTACAAGGATTGCTACAGGCAGCCGTTTAAATGCTACACATTACAAAAATCCTCAGGAGGCAGCCGTTGAAACTGCTGTTTTTGTTGACAAAAGGACTGAGCGGCGGATGGCGGCACGGCGGGATCGGGACTAATAAGCCTGCGGGCGCCAATCGGGGCGACGCCTTCAAGCCTGCAAGCCTTCAAGGTAATGAGGACTCTGTAGAAATGAGGTTGCCTAAATTAAATAGGGGCTCGTCACATTTTTTCAACGGGCAACAAGGCTTCTGCAAAGGGAAACAAGCCTACACCTCACAGCAGGGCACGTGTAGCTTCACCAGGTGTAAATGTTGGGCCACTTAAGCTTTTAGAACTTACTTCCTACGCATTATCGGGCAAACTTGAATAAACTGCGATAACTAGTTGCAAAAGAAGCCATTGACGGCGCCCTTTATGTATGGACCTTTTTTCTTTCTTTTTTTCCGGCGACCTTGTTCTGAAACGTCCTTAAAAGTCCAGAAGCTCTTGGTCGCGCGTCCCAGCCTGCCCTGTTGCGAGCACTAGGAACAGTATGTACAGTCAACACACGCTCAACTGCTTCTGTGCTGACACAGGATGAATTGTTAATGTAAAAGCACACAATTGAGATGTAGTTCTACCGACTGGCACCCGGGGGGGGAGGGGCAAATCCGCGGCTGACTGTCTACAACATCGACGAAAGTCATTCTCGGCGGCTCATCCCGTGTTAGTTTACATGGGAATACTACACAGACGGAGCAAGGATTGCCGTTCACGTACTTCCCTCATACAGCTATAAGTAAAATATGCTATAAGTAAAATATGCTGCCTCGACTAACATATACGGCTATAGCCGAGTGAAAAATCTAGATCCCGTCTCGTTCTTGATTATAGTTATTTAGCGGGTAATAATTACGGCCGGCGACTCTAAAAGTAGTAATTTATATCTCTATTCTTAGGCGTGTGATAACTAGAGGCTAGCCACTAGTCCTATTTAGGAGTAGCTCTCTAAGCATATAGACACGCTAACTAATAGAGGTAATAACTATTTTAGATAGTATAAATTCCTTAGCCGGTATTAGCCTTATCTATCACCCTAGGCGACTAGGCTTACACCCCCGCGTTTCCTAGAGGCACACTATATATACTATTTAGGGGAGACTAATATATCCTCTACTAAACTATTACCTTATATTTAGTATATACTAATACCTTATAGAGTACACGTTATATACCTAAAAATATATAATAACTAATTCTCTATCTACTAGAATTTACTTAGAATTTTAGACTAATAATAGAAGATAATATAGATCTTTAAAAAGTGTGTGTTTTGGTGTAAAAACGGCTTTAACAACTAACCTTTTGTACCCCACTGTACCTGGTGTATTCCAACGTGACCAGTTCTCATGCTTCTGCGTTAGCTGGAATTCAAATTGAGCGTCATGTCGCTGAAAAAGACGTTTTGCGAGACCCTGTATACCAGCAACCGAAGCTCCTTGCTGCGCATTGACTGTCGCCGCTGCAAGGGCTGATAGTAGGATCTACGTCAACTTCATTTTCATGATAGTTGTTCGATTCCTTGCATAAAGCAATTAGATTCTATAATAACTTTTTATTTATGTATACCTAGTTCGTAATTTCTACCCCGCTCTTGCTCGTCGTATTTTACATGTAACGTTGCTGTTCTTAGGTAACTTGCGCCCGTTTCCCCCACAGTCTGATCACGCTCTCTTCAGAACTAGTTCCTGATTATTATCATCTATCAATCACTATATTTATACGTTGTTGTGGTCTCCACTCCGGTGCTTTCTTATTAGCCACCGAGACTCTGAGTCGTTGCCTGTTATATATTGTGTTTTCTGGGAGTAAGATCCTACTATTTACTCTCTACTAATTTATAACATAGATCTTAATTAATTTTTTTATCCTATCCTTCGCCCGACCTTTCGCCCGACCTTAGTTCAGTTTTTACATTATTACCTATCTCATATTGCGTAATCTGCCACCTAGTTGCGACGTTATCAGCTCTTTTATAAGCAAGAAAGGCATGCTGATGCTACCAAATGCGGCGGTTTCTATTACCCGCTTACGCGCATAATACGATACTCTCATTCGAGTTCCCAAGTGCGCACCCGCCAATCTCCGTCGAGACAAAGCAGCTTGTTCTCTTCTTCGAGAAAGGCCTCTGCACTCGAGAGTGTCGCCAACTGCTGCAGCTCCGGTGGCCGCTGGAGCCTCCACTTCCAATTGCGCTGCCTGTTCCAGACAAACACGGTATGGTCAGTAAGTCGGACAAGAAGCTTGCTGCCCTTTCGATCCAGCCACTTCAAGCTCGTGATGTCGCAAAAATCGTCGCGCAAACTACCGTCGCTGTGCACCTTGATGACTTCTGTGGTATTGCTCGTGGCAACATCCCACAGGATGACAGAGCGATTTACCACAAGGGCAATCACGTCGCCGTTTGGAGACCATGTGAGTGGTGTAGGCCAGCCGCTAAGACCCGGAATCTCAGCTTGCAAAAATTTGTTGCCAGTCGCAACACCGTAAATTGCAATGTCTGGCGCACCGCTTCGGTTTCTACCAGCAAACACAATCTGTTCTCCATTGGGTGAAAAGTCACCCGTCCAGTTTTGTCCGTCAGCGACTTGGATAATGTGAATGCATTCGCCTGTTGCAGCGTTCCAGATTCGACAGCTCTCATCCCAAGATGCCGATGCTATAACGTTGGGGTCGGCGGGAGACCACGAAGCCCACTTGATGGAATCTTGGTGGCCTTTGAGTCGGCAGACTTCAGTGATAGGATTTGAGAGCGGGCGAATGACGAGCTGTGGGAGCCAGTCGCTTGGTCTTGGCCAGCCCTGCGTTGTCATGCTTCGATCTGAATGCACGAGGTGAGTCCCGTCGCAGCCCAGAGCGTTTGCGCTTGCCGAGAGGAATCTACCTTCGAACTGAATGGAATTCTCTGTATCACCAACACGTTTTCCGTCCCCATCGAGATACCATGCAATTATTATGCCATCAGCGCCGGTAGGCTCGGAGTCCTGAGATAAAACCACGTAATGAGCGTTTTTGGTGTCGTCGCTGGGCATTCTCCAAAAGTGAATGGCTCGAATCGTCTCTTCGTGTCCATGAAACTCGGCCGTCAATATTTTTGACTCGACAGCATAGATTCTGATGACGGCGTTGGTTGCCACTGCCATAAACTTCAAGTCTGGACTGAGTGTCAGCTCTGCGCTCGACTTCTCAGCCAGTTCTGACATGGGGTTGTCGTGATTAAGCTCGAATGCATCACGCTCGTCTCCCCAGAGTTGAGGGCCGCCGTTGGCTGAGGGGGCCCATGCAGCTGCTACGTCGTCGCAATCAAACTCTTTGTCGAGCTTCAGCTCAAAGGTTTCGATAAACCGGTCAAAGTCCATGTACTCTTCCGCCATGGCGCTGATATTTCTGCTAGCACTTTTGTCAGTGAGGTATGCAGCTTCTGGTAGAGGTAGGTCGACGGTGGAAGTGGGAGTTGAACTTTTGTTTGCATGTCATAACCATGTCACCACTCAGCCCCAGAGGTGGGGTTGGGTAGCGCCCGCCCGCCCGCGCAACACAGGAAGACAGTGACAGCATGGCCCAGGTGATGTATCATCGGCGCCTTGTAGCAGTAGATCGACTGGCGGAAATTGTATCATGACAAGCGAATCAGAAAGAAGGGGTGTAAGCATTGAAACAAATGACTGAGGTTTTGACGACATCGATCTTGCCTCGAACACATGGCATCCACTGACTGCACTGTACATGTGCCTGTACTTGTACTTATATGCATAGGTAATATAAATAAGACTACTGAATATCTGCAATGCATACATTCGGCTGACTGCCTTTTGATTGCCTGCCATAGCCTTATATGAGTCTTCTACGCGTTGATCCACCGCACTTGCGTTCTGTCCTCCTCCCCGTCCCTCTCTTCTGCATCTTCTTAGAATCCGCTCATCCTCTTTTCACGATGACCGCACAATCTGGAACCTTAAGCTACGCCCTCAGACAGCTAAGCGTAGGCTCCGTGCTATGAATAGGTAGTCCGGACCTGGTAAGTGCTGGACGAACGCGGGTTGATAATAATTACTCTCTGGTTTCCTTTTTCGCACGAGTGGTGCGGCTAAATAGTATACCTTAAACGCTTGGCCGCGTCTAAGTTGTCCGCTAATGTGGAGGAATAAGCACTCGCGAAGCTGATGCACCTATTAATGTAGTAGTTGTTGAAGTCACCCCTGCAGGTCTTTTTATCGGAATGGTGGACGCCATAGTATTGAACATCGGGCGTTTCTAATGCGCTCGTTTTGGCAGCAATATGATTAACCACTTTCTGCCCCGTGACGCCTATGTTCACGGCATCCGAGTGCCGGATGGACTTGACATCAGTACTTGCGTCCTGGGTCTGGTCGTGGAAATCGCTTGATTCAGCCGCGAGAGAAATGGTGTTTGAGGAGGATTCGATGCAGTTCCACAGCTCTTTGTCCGTAGTATTGATGTTAATCGCACGACTGGTGGCTGGGATGACTATAAGAATACCCTCGTCTGTGTATGCTTTGTAGGCGGAGTCTAGACCTTGCACGCAGTTGGCGAATGCGGAGTAGCTTTGCTCATCGAGGGCATCTTGGCCCATGACGGCCAACATGGTGCTCGAGTCATCTAACGCGGGAGCTGCTATTGTTGCGCGGACTCTAGCTAAGACACACGCAAGTTTTATAGTAAATGTCGACATGGTAAGTTTTAAGGTGTTGCAGCCACCAGCTGCAGCCACCAAATGCAGCGCTCTCATTAGCTCGCTACGTCGAATGACCCACAACTATATAATAGACCTATAACTCTTAATAAGGCAAATATAGCCCTAAGCAAGTAAGAATATTAATACTAAGAACCCTATATATTATACTATATAACCCCTTATAATACTAATACTAATTAGTAGTTATAAAACTATAGATAGTTAGGAATTACTAAGAAGAGATAAGCTTTTTATTTTAATATAAAAATATTATATTACTAAATAAGCTAATTTAATAGGTCTAGTTATTATAAATATACTACTCCTTTATAGAGTTTTCTTAAATATAACCTCTTCTTAAAAAAGATCTAGTAATTATTAAGTTATTAATTCTATCGCTTAAGGCACTAGCTTAAGCGGCTAATTACATAGATACCTTAGGCAATAGCTGGTTATACCTCAGAAGAGCTAATTCGCCCCACTTTACCTATAAGCTATAGAGGCTATAGTAACTTAACTATAGATAGCCTTAATTATATATAAATAGAACCCTTTTTATATTACTTAATTAA
>JAEIJG010000049.1:0-67313 GCA_037289395.1 Beauveria scarabaeidicola | reverse complement strand
CTTAATAAATTCTATTATTTAAATAAGTAATATAGCCTAGTATTATTTAGTAAAGTAATAGTATTTTAAATTAAATTATATTTATTTTATAATAAGTCTTTAGTAGTATATTAATATATTATATTATTTTACCTATAAAAATATAAAGAAGTATTTTATTAGTTATATAACCTTATCTTATTTATTTATCTTATATTCTTATTCTTTTATAATATTATTAAATATAGTATAAAATAAATATATATCTAATAAATTCCCTTATAGGTCTTCCTACTATTATAGTATAAGCCCCACTATCGGGGAAACATTGGCAGAATCAAACTAGGACAGGTCAACTTAGTGGATCTAGGACAGGTTATGTGTAACCACGGATTCAACAGCATCGTCGACGACAGCCAATAATTATAGTGGGTCTTGGCAATTGCAATTGCTGTGGAATCATCACCGTTGATTATCTGCATCGGCGCGCCTCAAGCACGCATTCTATCTCTAAAAAAAAAGGGAGCGATTACTTGAGCATGCTGCGTCATTCGTACGAGCGAGGCTGCCAACTGCCAAGCACACGGTTGGGGGAGCCCGCCAATTATTTCCTCATCAGGAACCACCAATAGTTTTTGAATAAATTTCACTAGCTCGTTTCGGCAGCAAAAAGCAGGTAAATGCAGCTCGCAGCTGGCAGCCAAGCAGCTGGCAGCTGGCAGCTGGCATCACAGCAAATCGGATAATGGAGGGGGGGGGGTGTGCCGATTCCCCGGCCCAGCCCATTGCCGGTCCCATAGTTTGAAAATCGACGTCCATCGCCTGCATCGACAATTAACCAAGGTATTTTCATTATTTTCATTATTCTCACCCACTTCCCTCCGCTCCCCCCTCTGCCGCCTAATCTCCATTCACGGGTTTGCACTTTTTGTTCCTCGAGTGGTTGGACAGTGTCCACCCCTCCTCTCGGCCGACATTTTCCTACATACTTTTTACTTATTTGACCCATGACTGCCCTCCGTTTCTTCACGTACTTTACATTCCACCTCTGGATTTCCCAACATCTCTCAAAATACCCCGAGCCATATTCTATTAATATTACGCCTAATACCCCCGCCACCTCGCGCTCTTGCACCACCACCGCCATATGAATAACAACAAACTATCGTCGGACTACCATCAGACTTGACTTTACTCGCGCGTCAAACTGTACTCCGGAAGCTTCTCTAGCCCAGCTCTTCACTTCCGCCGCAGTTGTTCTAGTGCCATTTGGCACTTGAGCAGATACATCTGCTGAGTCACTGGTACCTTCATCCACCAACACCTTCACATTCAGTCACCTTCATAGCAAGGTTCAAGGTTCGACTAGTTCCTCCCGCACATCAAAACATAAAACTTCGCTAGACAGCTACGTACCTGCCTAAAAAACGGCTTCGCTGTCTATTTAAATCAAATCTTGCACCGGTCCGTGTGCAAATACTCGACAACATGCGAAGCAACTCTTTAGATTTTAGCAGTTTTGAAACCATGCCTATGTCCGAAGCCCCCAAAAAGGTATGATTCCACTACGCCCTCATCTCTCGCCACCAATGTTGCTAACTACCTCAAACAGACGGAGAGATCCCATGAAGAGAACCAGGAGCGAGCATACATTGCAGCCTCGCGCCGTACGGATCGAAGCGTCGAGGCTCGCGTTCAGTCAGCCCGAATGGCCAGCGAAATACACAAGCGACGTACTGGCAAGAGCTTCCGCATCACCGAAGATATTGTCATCAAGGAGGAAATGTACGAGGAGGAAGACGACGATCTCCCTCGCTCCTATAGAATTCTTGGTCCCAATATGCAGACGTCCTCGGCCGATATGAACTATAGAGTAGAGGCATATCTCTCTAACAAGGTTACCATGTCTACACTGCTCGCTCGCACCGATGATGATTGGCGAAACAACGAGGTCAACAAGAGGTTTGCACAATTATTCCCCCAGCACGCCCGTCAAAACTCAGATACGTCGCCTGTTTCCCCCCCCCAACCGCCGCAGCAGCTACCTCAGCAGCAGCAACAGCAGCAACAGCAGCAGCAACCTCAGCAGCAGCAGCAGCAACCTCAGCAGCAGCAGCAGCAGCAGCAGCAGCAACAGCAACGCTCACCATTCCCTCAGCGCCCGCAGCCCGTTCCTCAGCAGTTTCACTCGATGCCTTCGCACTCTGATCCATTTCCACCGACCCAGCAATTTTATGCCCAGCCACACCACACCTCTCAGCACGCTAGAACATTCTCTACCTCTGCTCTCAGCCAATGCTCGCCACAGCACCCGGAATTTCTGCGACAAGACTCTGGCGTTGCTTTGCCTACATCTCCGTCTACCTTTAACCACTCTCCTCACCCCGATTCTCCTATGGACTTGAGTTCCAGCCGGTCTGCATTTACGGCCGAGTTACCCTCGGAAGCTAGGATGATGATGACAGGTGGCGTCGACATGAGTGCGGGCTACGACTCTGCCTCCAATACTTGGCCAACCATGGACTCAACATTCGACATGCCAGGCGTCCCTCGTGGCTCTAGGAGCGAAGAGGAGCAAGTTATCTCCCCCACCGGCGACACCTTTGACGTGTCCACCCTGAAATGGGACCAGTTGATGGCTCCAATGGACGACTCGACATGGAACACGTTTATCAACGACAATGCCTGGGCGGACGGCCAATAATAATCTTTATACAAGAGCAGTAGTTGGTTCTTTTCTACTTTATTCTTTTTATATACTATTCTTTTTCTATACTGAACCGCAGCTGTTCATGAATTCTACGACTTAGGGATAGCGAAGAATGGGAAAAGGTTATTTGTACTTTAACAAGGGGTTTGATTCATCGAGCGGAGTTTATTTTTTTTTTTCGGCGGGAGTTTATTTTTTTTTCTTCATGACGACTATACCGCCACAAGGTGGCGCATGTAAACGAAACCAAAGCAGCAACACTGCTTGGTTCAATATTGGCCTAGAAACTACACGAGCGCCGATATCTTTATACAAAAGTTTTTCAATCAGATTGACCAATACGCATGAGCTCGATTCTTCAGAGTGACCAATACGCATGAGCTCGATTCTTTTATCAATCACCTTGACCAAGATGCATCAAGGCTACTATCTTGGTTGATAAATCAGTTGACCGAAATGCATGCGAGCCCAATGGAATAATAGGATGATTTCGATGAATCACTTTGGCCAAGTCTCGAATCTCAAGACTCAAGCCTTAAATCTCGAGTCTCAAGCCTCAAATCTCAAGCCTCAAATCTCAAGCCTCAAATCTCAAATATCAAGACGCGGCCTCAAGGCTCAAGGCTCAAGACACTCAGGTCTGGTGAAACCATTGGTCAAACTTCAACTCCCTAATAAACTTAGCCTCTAAAGTCAGGCCTCTAAAGTCAGGTCTCTAAAGTCAGATCTCTAAAGTCAGATCATGTGGCCCTAAAGTCCGATTCTCTCGCGTAAGTACAGGATCATGGCCGCTAACAAAAAAGGCTGGTTGAGCAGCTTTTCTAAAAGCAGCAAGCAGCTCAATCATTGGGCGGCAAGACACTGGTTCTAGACCAACTCTCATTTCTGGATGTTATTGGCACAACTCCACACGAAAACTCTACACCCAGAGTGCATCGTCGTGCTGCCTCGAGCTGGTGGTGTTTCGCCCCAAGTATCACTACTTTTGGGCTGCCGGGACCAACTCAAAACTGCTACGCCGCCTCGGGACCGGGGCCGACTACCTGGACACGGGAGATCTAGTTAGTTATTTAGGTTATTTAGGGGCTTGGCGTGACCGGATAAGGAAATCTTTGTTGTCCTGTTTATGCATCTACCGAGAATGTTATGCATCTAGCTAGGAAAAACTATATTTAAAGGTAGGTTTGATTTTTAGAACGCCTGATGTTGCGCGGCGTCGAGGTTGGTCGAAATTTTGAAAACTCATTTTGTAGTGGCGTCTCTCGTCTGGTATATAAGCCATTTTGGCAAAGCAAGAACGGTAATACTGATGAAGAAGAACTCAAGGGGAATAGAAAAAGGAAGAAGAAGAAGAGGAAGAGGAGGAGGAAGAAGAAGAAGAAGCAAACAACAATAAAGAATACAGATATAAAAAAGGGTACACCGAGGGGACGTCTCTTGCGCCAGAATATGCAATGAAAAACTCGTGAAAAAAACAAGAGCTAGAAGCAAGAAGCACACGCGGAAAGCCCATTGGCACGCTTCTTTTCCTCTCAGCCACCGCCGTCAAAGCCAAGAAGAGGCTTTCATTCTCGTACACACATTCCCACTCGACAAATACGTAATAGTCGTAGCCATGTAACTCAAAGTCACGGACGTCGATACCACGATGGCACGGCTGGAGCGAACACGGTGGCATTAAAACCCTGCCGTTGCGGCTGCTGCTGCGAGTATCCTCCTGCTCGCGGGGCTGAGTACACGACACCCGGATGGGCTTGTAGCTGGACCGTCGCCTGCGCGGCGTAGGCGTAGCGCTGCCCGACGATTTGCATCTGTTGCGGTTGCTGCTGCTGCGGCGGCGGCGCGAAGCAGCCTGGCCTGGCCATATACGCGCCCACGTGGTGCTGTTGCTGCTGCGGGACGAAGCCAACCTGCGTGGGGGCACCTGTTGTTTATTTCCGGTGGTTAGTAGCTCATTGTTGTAGCGGATATTTAAGAGGAAAGAAAACATACCCGTGCCGGCAAAGCCGTAGCTCATGACGCCGCGATTGTTGGTGGCTTGATGAGGCGGAGGGGCGCCGTATATATGTGAAGGCGGAGGGGCGGTAGTGGCTTGGAAGGTGCCGGTGAAGAGAGCGGCTTGCGAGGCGCGAGGCGTACTGCCGCCACCGCAGGGATACATCTGGCGGGCCTGGCGGGAGGCATAGGAGCCGGGCGCGGCGCCGGTGCAGTCGTAGGCACCGCGAGGCATAGTTGGTTGAGGGAGGCGGGGGGGGGGGGGCTGTTGGTTGGTTGTCGAAAAGTGTTATTCGTACTGACAAGAATGGCGTATCGCACAGAGAGATTGAAGACTAGGCAACTAGTATATTGAGAAAAGAACAGAGCGAGATAAGAGAGGCGGATTCTGTTGTTTGAGACACGCAGTTGTTCTCTTATACAACGAAAGAGGGCAAGATGTTGGTGATGCTGTGAGAGAAAAGGCACGGAGAAGCCGAAAAGTTGTGTTGCTGTTTTTTTTTTTTTCCTTCTTTTTCACCAGGCTTCTTACTCGTGCTTCACATTGCATTCAAAACACGATGAATCTCGGCCGGCTTGATGATTGACGGAAGGACCCCCGCCCCCTTGGTGGGAGAGCAAAGTGAAGGGCAATCTGAACAACACAATTCAGCCCCGTTTGCTTCTTTGCATTCACCTGGGCCAGCCAGAGGCTCTCAACGTGGCGTTTCGGACTTGCATTGGGGGTGGGCAAAAAAAGAAGAAGAAGAAGAAAAATGTTATTGTCAAAATCTAGTGAATTAATGAATAGATATATATAAAAAAAGAAACGAGAGAGAGAGAGAGAGAGATTCGCGGGCTGTTGTTTTAAATGGATACATTGTTGCAACTCTTTTCTTTGGCAAGTTGGATTGTTCGGCCGTCGCACCAACGCCTACACAAGTTGTTCTCTGGCGTGGATAGGTGTTGTGCGCCGTGGCTCCGGCAAGATGAGATGAAAAGAATAGGCAAGGAAAAAAGAAGAAGACAAGGGGGAACAAAGGAGGAAGAATTAGTTGCCACGGGCTTGTTCATGTAACCCCTCGCACGAGAAAAGAAGAAGATGAGAACATGTATTGGGCATTTGTTGTGTACCATGTACATACTCGGTACTAAAATAAGTTATATTTTAGCGGTACTAAACCAAGTACCTATATTTTAGCAGTACTAGTATATTTTAGGATGAACCCATTGTGGGGCCTCAATGGGCGAAAAACACAATGAAACACGGCTGGGGGCGGAAAACACGAGAAGAAGCCTTGTTGGAAATCATGACATTGATTTTGATTTTGATTGTTTTGATTGGTTATACAAGTTTCTAGGCTGCCTTGTGGTGTGACGCGGGATGGCGTAGTAGGGGGGTGGTACCAGGCGGCTCTAGAGACGGTTTTTTTGCCGCCGTTGGTCAGGATTTGACGAGGGACCACGGGAACCAAGGGAAGCCAGCCGGCTTTGCCGACCAAGAACCAATTAGCTTTTCACTAGGTAACTAGTTGGGTTGGGGGGATACACGAATGCTTTTGCAAAAAAAAAAAAAAAGAAACATGAAAAAAATGTGAAGCTTAGTGCGACATGTCAATGCCGCGGATGGCCGGTGCGCGCGGCACATGGTCCTTTTAAAGCGCCGAGCCTCAAAGGGGGGGGCTTGTTGTCTTCCTTATGCAAAGATTTGCAGAAGAATGTCGGAAGATTTTTTAGTCCTTTTGTGTTGCGCTGCTCCATTGGCGCAACTATGGCCAGATCTTTTTCTGCAGCTCCCGATATCCGGCCTTACCCAAGTCCATGGAGTTTTGGTATAAATTTCTTTATCTGATTCAATAGGCATGCAGGGTCGATCCCTTGGTATCGAACCTCGGCACGGGAAAAAAAAGTGCCGATGCTGGCTGGGCATTGCCAATTGGCCAAGCAAGGCTGCCCCGATGCGGTGGGGCCCGAAGCACCGCGGGGTAAAAAGCCGTTCCGATGCCAGAAACTTGATTATATCCATTCTCGTGCCTCTTTTGTTTTTGTTTTTTTTTTCTAAGCCCTACCTCCCCGTCTCTATTACTTTCTTTTTTTTACTTTCTAACCGGGTCGTTTTACCACTTTTAGCCCTAATTGAACTCTAAACCCCATCGCAGCAGCCATGTTGTTCAAGTCCGCCTACCCCGAAATCCATGGTCCGTCACCCCCCCCCCCGGAGGAACCACTAATTATTAACAAATCCCCCGCCCCCCACCCGCAAAGTCCCTCCCAATCTCACCCTCTGGCAATGGCTTTTTGACGCGCCCTCCCCCGCCGCCGGCTGCTCCCAGCCTAACAATCTCCCCCCGCGCGAATACATCAACACCGCCACCAACACGCGCCTCACGCACGCCCAAGTCCGTGACGCCGCCGCCGCGCTCTCCGTCGCGCTCGCCCATCGTCGCCGCGGCCTGCGCCCTGGCGACGTCGTCGCCCTCATCTCGCCCAACGCCGTCACGTACCCCGTCTGCCTGCACGGCGTGATGCGCGCCGGCGGCGTGCCGGCTGTGTCGGCGCCGGGCGCGACGGAGACGGAGATGAGGCATGCGCTGAGGACGGTGCGCGCGCGGTTCGTCATGTGCGCGCCGGGAGAGACGCTGGCGGTCGTGAGAGAGGCGGCCAAGAAGGAGGGCGTGCCGGAGGAGAGGGTGTTTTGGTTTGCGGATGATGATGAGGAGGAGGAGGAACGAGGGTGGTGCACGGGCCTGAGCGAGCTGGTGGAGGAGGGAAAGAGGGTGATGAAGGAGGAGGAGGGGATGAGGGCGGTGGGCTTGCCGAGCGGGAAGACGAGCGCGGAGACGACGGCTTTCTTGTGCTTTAGCAGCGGAACGACGGGGTTGCCGAAAGCAGTGAGTTGTTGGTCTTGGGGTTGAGCAGGGAGGTTGGTGTCTGACGGATTGCAGGTCATCATCTCGCACGCCAACATCATCGCGCAGTGTCTCCAGCTCAACCTCGCCTACACCCACAGCCACACGGCTCTCGGTCTCCTTCCATTCTACCACAGTACAACCCCCCCCCCCCCCTCCCTTTCACTTCCTCCTAGCCAGCCCATTTGCTTATCGCTAACAACCTTTGCTCCCCCCCCCCTCCCCCCGGCAAGTCTCCGGACTCGTCCGCTCACTAGTCCACTGCCTCGTCAGCAACACCTCCATCGCCGTCATCCCGCGCTTCAGCATGCCCGCGCTGCTCTCCGCCATCAGCACCCACCGCGTCGCCGAGGTCAACCTCGTGCCGCCCATCCTCATCCGGCTCGCGCACGACCCGACCGTCGTAGACGACGTCTACGACCTCGGCTGCGTCGAGCGCTGGGCCACGGGCGCCGCGCCCGTCAGCCCCGCGGTGCTGGCGCGGCTGGCGCGCCGCTTCCCGGGCACCGGCTTCAAGCAGGGCTACGGCATGACGGAGACGACGGCCTGCGTGACGACGCACCCGCCGCACCTGTACGGCTTCGAGCACGGCCGGTCCGTCGGCACGCTGGTGGCGGGCACGGTCATCAAGGTGGTGAATGAGGACGGCGTGGCGCTTGGGGTTGGTGAGCGCGGAGAGGTAATAAACGGGTTTTTTGTGTCCTTTGTCTTTTTTTTTTATTTTGATTGTTGCCAAAAAAAAGACATGTACTGGCTTGGCCGCGGGATAGAAGCGCTGACACACAGTCACAAAACACAGATCCGCGTCAAGGGCCCCCAAATCGTCCCCGGCTACTTTGACAACCCCGCCGCCACCGCCGCCGCCTTTGACCCCGACGGCTTCCTGCGCACCGGCGACGAGGGCTCCGTCGCTCCCGACGGCCAGCTCACCATCCACGACCGCATCAAGGAGATGATCAAGGTCAAGGGCGCGCAGGTCGCCCCCGCCGAGCTCGAGGACCTGCTGCTCGCCCACCCCTCCGTCGCCGACGCCGCCGTCGTCGGCGTCCCCGACGACTATGCCGGCGAGCGGCCCTTGGCGTTTGTCGTGCTGCGCCGAGCGGCGGCCACAGTGTCCGCGGACGACGCGCCGAGCCGCCTGGTGCAGCACGTCAGGGACGCGTGCGCGCGCGACAAGTGGCTCGTGGGCGTGCGCGTCGTCGAGGCGATTCCAAAGAGTCCTAGCGGAAAGATTTTGAGGAGGATTTTAAGGGATGAGTACAACAAGAGCGTCGAGGTGTCGAGCGCAAAGCTGTAGATGATGTTGATGGACTTGGTTCTTGATACACTATGCATGATACATGAAGAATATTCGACAACTCCCAAGCCGCTGTGAATGACATTGCTTTTGAGAAAACTGTTCATCATTTATGAAATTTTTTTGATTCAAACTCCTAATTCGTTGTCAAGGACATTGCTTTTGAGACACTATTATCCTAAGCCGTTGCAAAAGACTTTGCTCGCAAGACCACATTGTATATACATTAATTCTCCCTCTTCCTCCCCCCTCGAGCACCCTTTTTATGTACCGACGTCACTTGCTGCGAGTCCTCCGCCACCATGTCCTTGATCCACGCCTTCCAGTCATGCCGCCTCGTCTTCCACAAGTCGCCCCTCCACGCGCGCCACACGCTGCGCCCCGTCCAGCCCTCGCGCAGCGCCGCCTCGCTCCCACTCAGCGTCTGCATGATGCCCTCCTTGATGTGCGCCGGCACGCTGTAGTCGCGGCCCCGGGTCGGCATCCCGGCCAGCGCGACGACGACGTTGTGCCCGTTTTGCGAGACGGCCAGGTCGACGACGTGCGGCGCCAGCGCGTGCACGGTGGACTTTTGAAACAACGCATTCGCAGACGGTGTCTTGAGCGCCGTGCTGACCAGCGTCGCGGTAGGAAACGAGGTCGTCGCGAGGCGCACGAGGAGGTCGGGAGCAAGGGCCGAGAGCGCTTCCTGCACGCCCTTGGCGGGACCGGGTGTGGCGAGCAGCGTGGTGAGGAGCTGCGCGCCGTGCGATTGAATGGCGTACTCGTTTTTGCTCAATTGGGTCACGTCTTTTTTCTTCTTGTCATCTTCTTCAGAGCCGAGCGCGCAGAGCGTCGTGACGAGGTCCACGGGTTGCGGGCCGCAGCCCTCGCGGAGGCCCTTCATAAGCTGCTTAATCTCCTCGGTCAGACCGCGGGCCGCGCAGCGCTCAAACAGCGTGCGGAGGACATTGTAGCGGCGCTTGGCAACGAGCTGCGGCACCGTAGGGCCGATTTTCTCGACCGCCTCGACGAGCTGGTCCTTGCCGATGCGGTTAAGCACTTTGATGGCTGGGTAGCACGAGACGTCGTTGCGCACGTAGCCCTGGATCCGCGGCAGAAAGATGTTTTGGTTGAGCGCCTTGAAGATTTTGCCGGGCGCGTGCGTGATGATGGTCTCGACGAGGCGCGAGCCGATGGGGTCGTAAATCATGCCATTTATAAACTCGCTAGCCTCGGACGACTCCTCGTACAGGGACTGCGGCGCGCCGGGCAGCAATTGAAAGAGCAGTGTCGGCTGCTCGGCGTCAGCCTTTTGCTCCGACTTGTTCAGTGAGAGGTCGAGCTCCAGGAACAGCTGCAGCGTCGGGTTGCCGATGGGATGAGTGGCGAGGACGCGCAGGCTGGTGGCGTCCATGGTCGACGTCGAATCGCGAATGATTTTGGTGACGGCGGCGGCAAATGACTCTGGTACCGCGCGCAGGCCCTGATTCTGCTCGTCGACGGCCGCGGAGCCGGCCACCGACACCTTTTCCTTCTTCTTGCTCTTGATGAGCGTCTTGACCGCCACGTCCTCAAGCGGCCGCCCCGACAGCACCAGCAGCAGCACGCGTAGTGTATGCGACGCGAAGCGGTCCGTCATCAGGAAGCCCATGCTTCCTTCCAGCTCGTCCAGCGTCGCGAGGAACAAACTCTCCATCGAACTCTCCGGCTCCTGATCCTCGCCGCCTTCGCCGCCGTCCCCGCGCGCCGTGTCGACCACAAAGCCCGAGAGCTCCTGAGAGACGACGCCGGCGGACCGCAGAAACAGGGCCTCGCAGCAGTGGCTCGCGAAGCGGTGCTGCACGAGCGAGAGGAAGTGGCCCGCAAACGCCCCAAACAGCCGCTTCTTGTGCGCCGTGCTCGCCAGCTGAATCAGGCGCTCCATCAAACGCGAGCACGACTGGCTGCTGGCCACCTTGAGCTCCTTGCCCTTGGCCTCTTCGTAGACGCTCTCGAGGAACAGGGCGCGGTCCTCGGACGTCGGGAACTGGTTGAGCTCGAGCATCTCGTCGGCGCGCCGAAAATATTCTTGCTCCTCGTCGGCGAGCATGCCGAAAAACTCCTTCTCGACCGGTCCCTCCTCGTGGTCCGCAAATCCTTCAGCGTCGCCGGCTGGCGCTGGTACTTCATCTTGGTAGTAGCCTCTCTCGACGTGGTGATTGTTGGCGTGGTGATTGTCGTCGTCGTGATTGTCGTCAACGCGCGGTCGCTTCGTGTCAATGGTCCAGCCAGTGTTTTCTTCCTCGTCGTGCTTTCGCTTGCGCGCCTCGCGGCCGGAGCCTCTTTTTGTGCGCGGCTTGGGCATGGTGACTATAGTTTGTTGCTTCGCAGAGGCTGGTGGGGTGGTGAGACCAAGTTTGTCTGCCAACTTTTTTTTTCTGCCGCCAGGCGCGATAAGATAAGGAAACCTGATGTGCCCTCTGACACAATACAAGGTACATTTATAAGCCTCTCTACTCCGTAGTGATGATAGATTCAAAATGCAAAGGTAAAATTATATTGAGGCATTGATTTCGCGACTTTCTCTGTCTTTTCTTCTTCTTTTTTTTAATCTTTGATGCAGTCTCAGTAGCAATTGGTGCAGCCACCCGTCTTGTCCGCGATCCGCCGTCTGGTGCTACCATGAGAAACATACTAATGCACAAATTCAATCCAAAAGATATGAAAACGGTTCTTCATCAAATCTTTGAAAATCTTTTTAAAGTAATTCTACGCAATTCGTGCTAGACACTAAAGCCTTTGGCGGATGTTACCGATGGCTTGAAAGGCCCCATTACCCAGCACAGCTATTAAACTTTTGGAGATGGGCACGTCTGTTGGTCGGCCTTCATTCCAGCTACTTCTGCAGAATTCTTCAGTTACAACACTTGTATTGGATTTGGAGTATGTCCATCTCGTTGATAGCGTAAGAGAATGTGTCTGTACAAGCTTGCCGCGTATTCCGTGCTTGGATCGACATTGTAGACTTGGGATAGACATGTCATCTGCAAGCGCCGACAGTGGAGCGTGGACGAGAGCGCTATACTGGTAGATCTAGACATGGCGCAACTTTATTCGTTGCACTCTCAATGACTAGGTTTGAGCAAAGTACCAGTATTAGCTGCGGGTTGCCGGGAAAGCTGAAAGGCAAAGGGGCCCCAAGATGCGTATCTTTAAGGAAAGTGCCACATAGCGCGGACCGAGTGAGGCCATGTACAGGAAGCCGAGGACAGGACTGGGCACGACATGTTCGATAGCAGAGTCACAAGATTTACCATCTTGCCGAAGCATCTTGCTCGGTTTGCGAGTTGTTGCTCGGTCTGGCAGTCAAGCAGGATTGAGATGCCGTTGGCGGCTCACCGTCATCGGATCGGAACCATCCACGGCTGGACCCATGTGGCCCAGCGATTGGTTGAGTCGGGTGCCAGCGGGCTGCATGGAGTTGCTTGCCGAGTCAAAAAAGAGGAGGAGCCCCGTGAACTGGACGATGGCGGGATTAGCGCGGCTCCGGGGGCCAGTAAAGCAGCGCATATGGTGGCATCGGGGGATTGGATTGGTAGACGGTTGTTGTTTAGTCAAGGATGGTGGCAAGGCGGCAAGGTACATATCGAGACGAGGACGGGCGAGTAAAACTGTGGCTGTGGGATCTTCCTGGCGCCCCCTCTCTTGTGAGGAGCAGCCCTTTTATCTCTTGTATTACATACAGAGTGTCATGGCGGCTCCTCTCGCGCTCGTATGCCCCGTTTGTGCCCCGGTTAGGTGCCTCGCTTCTCGACAGTAGTGGTTTCAGTGCAGAAAGCCGGTGGAATATATTTGCAACGTAAAGGCGTTTCTATCGAGAGAAAAGGCAGAGGGCCGAGTCGGACAAGTGGATACTTGGTACATGGATGAAAATTGGTGTTGCATTGGTAAGTGATTGAGAAGAGCAAACACTGCGCCACGTTGTGATTACTCTCTCTGGTGGCTTGCCTCTGTGCCAAAAGAGGTAGGTAGGTAGGTAGGTACCAAGTTACAGTGAGGTACAAGGCACCTGCGCCACTTTATCCAGCGTTAGACGGCCCGGGAACGACCATATTTGTGGCAGTCTTTTTTTATTCTGCCCCGCCACAACGTCACGCCGCCCAGGTCCAAGCCTCGGTGATCAACTAGAAACTCTTACCAACTCCTCTTTTCACTGCACCGTTTTATATTCCTTGCAACCGTTTTTTTCTTTTTCGGATATTCCATCTTTGCTTATATCGTTTCTCTGCGTCTCGCACTCGTACAATTCCTCACCACCCGCATCACCACCGAATACCGATACCTCGACGCTTGCTCACCACCTCCACGCCAAGTTGCGCTACCAAGAAGGCGCCGACATGATGCAGACGGAAACACTTTCGTCATCGGCGCCTCCTTCGACCGTCGACACGCCCGACGAAAACCAGAGCGATGGCTCCAAGCTGCGCACCTTTCTCGGCATTCTGCGCAAGTCAGTTTTCTCTCCTTGTTTCCCTTTTGCCTTGCTGCTGGTCCTTGTTCTGGTGTTTCCGCTGTTGCCGCCGCCCGTCTCAACATAATATACGACCCTCAACAAGTGGGCGGTGTGCCTGCACCTCCGACTCTCATGGCTAGCCACGCCCAAATCCACAACCAGGCTTCAGGCTTGCTGACTAGGGCTTGGAATTGCCCCGTGACAGGTTCATTGGCGTTTCTGATCTCGCAACCGTCCGATTCTCGCTGCCCTCTCAGCTGCTCGAACCAACGCCCAACCTCGAATACTGGACATATCTTGACGCTCCAAATGCCTTTGTTGCCATCGGCACCTCGGATGAGCCTCTCGATCGCATGCTCGAGGTTGTCCGCTTCTGGCTGACCAAGGATCTCAAATATGCCAAGGGGAAGCCCTGCAAGCCCTACAATTCGTGCCTGGGCGAGTTCTTCAGAGTGGGTTGTCCTCAGCTGCATGCTGCCGATGATGTTGTGCATTCTCACCGCGCACATGTACTGATCCCATCTTCCATAGTGCAACTGGGAGACGGAAAACAATGCGCCCAAGATTCTCACCAGCAAGCTCGGCAACGAGAGCTCCGCCTCGAGCAAGTCCAGCGTCAAGAGCAACAAAAACGCCTCGGGGCCCGTCCTCTCGCCGCCCCAGCACGGCACCTCCAACGACACGCGGCCCGTCACCGTCTCCTACCTGACGGAGCAAACGTCGCACCACCCGCCCGTGTCCGCCTTTCACATCAGCTGCCCCGAGCGCGGCCTGAGCGCCCGCGGCTTTGACCAGATCACGGCCAAGTTTACCGGCACCTCGATCAAGGTGCTGCCCGGCGAGCACAACCTCGGCATCTTCATCACCCTCGATCAGCGCGACGGCGAAAAGTACCAGCTTACGCACCCAGCCGCCCACCTCGGTGGCCTCCTCCGCGGTGCCCTTACCGTCTCTGTCAGCGACACGGCCTACATCACCTGTCCCAAGACCAAGATCAAGGCCATCCTCGGTTACGTCGAGGAGGGCTGGCTCGGCCGCACCACCAACAAGGTCGACGGCATCATCTTTCGCTACGACCCCGAAAACGACGACAAAACGCGCATTCAGGACGTGCCCGAGGAGGATATTCTCGCCCGACTTAGCGGACCCTGGAGAGAAAAGGTTGTCTTTACTCTTGGTTCGACGCCCGTAGTATGTCCCCGTCTTGACAAGCCAGACAAATGCATTTGCAGCCTGCTAACACACTCCCCAGAAGCAGGTCCCTGCCGAGCAGCAGTACACCATCATCGACACGGCCCCTCTACAGGTCGCCCCCAAGATACTCCCGCCCGACAACCAGCAGGCCCCCAACGAGTCCCTCACCCTCTGGGGCAACGTTACAAAGGCCATCCACGCCAAGCAGTTCTCCAAGGCCACCACCATCAAGCAGGAGCTCGAGGAGGCCCAGCGCGTCAAGGCCCGCGAGCGCGAGCGCACCGGTGCCGTCTACACCCCCGTCTACTTTACCCACGCCGTCGGCAACGAGGGCCAGCCTGATCTGACGGATAAGGGCCGCCAGATCCTCGAGCGCTCCCAAAAGGGCGAGTGGTCCCTCGAAGGCATTAATTAGACGTGACGACTATCGTTTTCAGGCTGTTTTGGCTAGGTCGTTTTTTTTTTGTTGTACTTGTTCGGTTTTGGGGTTCGCAGCTGTGGAACAACTAGCTGCTATATACATTCCGGGTTATTCTTTCTTCCGTTTACTTTTTCATGATGCACACAAACGATACAGCCGGTCCTCTCTTTCTACGTCGTTTACTTCTTTTGCATACGGGACCGCATATATTTGTGTTGGTTCCAATATTTTTTCTTTTGGGATAGATAGACATGTGACTTTTTTGCCCTGTCTTTTTTTTTTTAGCCTTGATTTTTGCTTCTCTTATTTCTGTGTGTTTTGGATGGCGGGGATTATTTCCATACAAGCACGTTTTAGACAGAAATGATACTTTGGAACAGCATGTATCATGTGACACCGCCGTGTATCCTACTGTTTCCTTCCCCTGACGGCATCGGCGTTGTCTGCAGCCTACACTGGTACAGACAGGTAAATGTGAAGATGGTTTAAACGTCATCGGTGCCTCGCACCGCCATTATCAATTCGCTAGATAACCATATTCCGATATCTCTTACATACTCACCCACTGGTTTTGATTTTTCATATTGTACAAGTTACAAAGAGTGAAGAAATAACAAAAGAGTCATCAAAAATTATCGTCTCTTTTTTACTGTTACATGTTGGACATGTTGCTGACTTTTCCCTATCGGGAGCATGCACAAATCAAGGACAATCCCGAGCCTCATGCGTCAATGAAGCCCTTGACGTTGCCGAGCCACCTCAGGTACTCATTCTGCTCCTTGAGGTCGACGTAGTCGGGCACAAAGACGGCGAGCGCCTGCGTGACGCCGCGCTCCTCGAGGTAGCGCTCGATGAGCACCTGGAGGTCCTCGTCGAGGCTGCCAAAGGGCGGGCCGGGGTAGACGTCGGCGCGCTGCTGGGCGGCCTCGGGGGTCTCGAGCCGAGCGAGCTTGGCGTCGGCGTAGTAGAAGAGATTGTCGACGACAATGTTGCCGTCCTGGGCGGTGGCATCGATGCTGAGCGCGCCGCCGTTCTTGGCGGGCTTCTCGATGATGATGGAGAGGGAGATGGGCGCGGGCGTCTCCTCGTCGAGCTCCCCGGCCTCGTCGGTGTCGGCCTCGACGTCCTGGCTCCGGCCCTTGCCGCTCTCGGTGGCCTGCAGGTCGTCGCCGAGCGCCTCATCCTCGAGAGCGGACTCGTCGGCGTAGGGGTCAAAGTTGTTGATGTCGGAAATGGAAAAGGAAATGGTGATTCTGGGGGTCGTGTTAGCATGGCGTGGCACACACGAGTAGTAATGACAATGGCTTGTCGGGAATCGGGCACGTACTTTTCATCGCCAAACTCGCGGACCAGCTTAACCACCTCCTGGCCGGCCGTGTCAATCAGCTCAAAGGGGCTGTTGTCGATGAAGTCCTTGACGCTCGCCGGCTCCTGCTCGCTGGCCTTCATCTCCTCCTCGATCTGCAGCTCGTTCTCAATCTTGGCCGACAGCTCATCGTCCATCTCGCCGTCCGCGGCGGCCCGGCGGCCGGCCGTCGTGGAGAAGCTGCTGGTGGCGCCGGCGGCGCGCATCATCTGGAAGCCAGAGGCCGTGCCGCTCTTGGCCATGCTGGCGGCGAGGGGGCGGGCGACGAGGCCCTGGCGCATCGAAGCCGTAGCCAAGCGGCCAATGGTGCGGGGCGCGGAGCGCGCGAGGGTGCGAAAGGAAAGCATGTTTGGTGATGGGTTTTGTAAAGGGAGGAACTGGTTTTGCAAGGACGAGAGATGTCTGGGACGCGGTAGCTCTCGACTGGAAATTTTTTGGAGGATGGGACCCCCTATGCGGCGACTCGTGGTGGAGCGTCAGGAGCCTGGCATTTGGGGCAGCTTCCTGATGAGTCAGCCGGCCGTGGAAGAGCAGGATGCTTGCGTCGAAGTGCATTATTTCCGGATAATGACCCTGGGTGTGATTATTAGTTGGTATCAGTACGCCACGGTCAAGCACGAATATAGGCTTGCCGTCAAATATAGGATTGCCGTCAAATTTTGGACGCGAGCTGTTCGCATGAGCCCGAGCCTTGATGCCTCGCCTGGGCACTTACACGAGGTAAAATAGATGGGTAATCGAAAATCGATCCAAATCTAGATTACATGGGCTCGAAATTGGAATGACGGAAGCATTCTGTTTTATGTATTGGTCCAGTCTCGGTAGGCGGCTCTTGACAACTTAGAAACTTGACAACTTAGAAATCATGACTGGCTTCGTGCCTGCCCAGTTGCGTAAACCAACAAATACTCGAGCTGGATACTGTTGTCGGCATTGCAATCATCGTTGAACTTTCCTCCAAAGACACTCTTACATGAAAATAATCACCATCTTCTTACTCACAAAGAATTCATCAAGCTTTATTCTTTCACCGGCATTGATGCCCCGTCGCCGCCCTCTTGTCATTGAGCGTCTCATCCTCCAGGCCGTCAGCAACATCTACCAGTTCTCCTTCATCCTCTACACCACATTTACCCCCCTGTACGAGTACGTCTAGCGCCGTTCGAACGACGACCGCGGGTGCCTCGTCTTTCTCGCCGCCACCCTTCTCAGCATCACCCCCCTCTTCTTCTATCGGATGCACGCCGACGCCGCGCGCATGGCCCGCCGCGCCTGCGGCGTCGCGTTCTTCGGCCGCGACCTTGACGAAGTGGTGCGCAAAACCATGCTCGCCAGCTGCTTCTTGCCAGTTTCCTTGGCAATCCGCGCCCTGGGCGTGATCATGGCGGGCAGCGTTGGCAATGGCGTGCAGCGTGCGCTGCTCGACACGGACATGTTTAAGTTTTCTCTGTTTAGCCAGCGCGAGCGCTTCGGGGCGACATATTAGAGATTCTTCCTGCCGGGCGCCATTTGCCTCGCGCTCTTGTACGCGGACGGCAATGACCGCCTGCGACGGCTGATTCCGAGGGCGTACGAGCTGCTCACAAGATTTTACCTGCGGCTGCTGAGGGAACCCGAGACGCTGTTCCGGAACCCATTGCCACCCAGGATTACGGGGATAGCCAGACTCCCTCGACGAAGAAGACATTAGGCTTCTGGAGACGAGGCGATGAGAGTCACTGGTTGTTGATTGTGAATTCATTTGGGGATGTGTTGGTAAATCGAGTGCGGCTACTGGTGAAATGGATTGAAGGAAAATGATAGCGACATTGTTTTGTATAATATCAGTGAGTAGTTGACAGAAAAGCGAGTGTTTTACGCTATGCGGACCGTTTTCCTTGCTATGATAGTAGAAGTAGCAACGGCCTGGCAGAAGCGGGCCCTGCAGATGATTTCGAGCATATCGTATAAGTGACGTGTGACGTTTAGCCGGAGCACACATTTGACCAAAATAGAATCAAACATGGAGCTCAAGAGTTGGAGTTTCAAGGACAAGGCCTCGGACAAATGTCTTGGTCTCGCGGCCAGGACCTAAATAAAGTTGTCATGTCAGTAAAAGAGAAAATTAGGCAAGCATCACTTTGGGTATAAAAGCGGGAGCGGCAGCCATGTCCAGGGGTTGGATCGCAACGTGCCACATTCGCCAACCAAGTTGCCTACCTAGGTAGTTAATAAAAGCTGACCCTCGCATACGAATTTCTTCCATACCAAAAAGACTCTGCAGAGAACAGTCGTTGGAAATGTTTTGACCCAAGCAAGCAACCAGCGTACAAGGTGCTAAATCCCCCCACCATAGCTTTTTGCCCCTCCTACGTAACCTAGGGATCTGCCTAAATAAACCTTTGCTGTCCAGCTCTCTTGCCTCTTGCCTCCCCGATCCATCTCCCACCACTCAAACCTCGCACACAAGCTCCATTCCTTCTCTCTCTCTCTCTCTCTCTCTCAAACACACACACACACACACACGTCAAAAAACCCAGCAATGTCCTCTGCCGACACGACGCCCATCTCCCCCGCGCGCTTCGCCGCCGCTCTCCCCTCCCTCTCCCTTCCCCTCCTCGCCCTCAAAGTCCTCGAGATTCGCAACTCCATTGCCCATCTTCAATACTCCAACGACCAGCTCCGACCCTTTGCCGCCGCTGCCGATCCCGTCTGCGTCGACGCCATTCGCGAAAACGAAGTCGTCGTCGAGCGCATGGCTCAACGCATCGCGCTGATCCGGATCGAGGTGGAAGACGTCCGCGGGGTGTCGTGGCAAGATTTTGAGGATAAGGCGCAGATGGAAACGCGCGCGAGGGAGGAGGGACGTTTGGCGAGCGGGGTCATGCGGCAGCAGCAGCAGCAGCAGCAGCAGCAGCAGCAGCAGGAAGAGGGGGAGGTGACGGGGATAGCGGCGCAGGTCAACGGCGTAGAGTCGTCGCCGTGGACGGACGGGACGTTTCAGACGGGCACGCTACGGAACGGCGAGGTGCACATGGACGCGGTGCCGGGTGCGAGGGGAACGAATGGACGAGGGGCGGGTGGGAGTCTCTCGGACGAACAGCTGAGGGCGGCCATGGAGGAGCGGATGCGCCAGATGACGACCGACGAGGATGAGGATGGCGGGTTGCACCTCTAAAGAGGCGTACATTACGAAATGGTGGCGTTTTATTTGCATTTGTTACAGGAGTTGCTGATTTGATTTGTTGTTGAAAACAAAGTGAATTCATTGAATTAATCAATGTTGTATCAAAACGATCAAAAGACCATCACGGCCAAAAGTACCAAAGAGCCTAACAAGGCCGAGAAACCCCAAAAAAAAAAAAAAAGACCCGAAAAGGCCAAGCCCATCAAAACAAGTGAAAACACCGAGGCACCAAGGCTGTCAAAGGAGCCGAAATCAACCAAACCCAAAACCAAAACACCGAAAATAAAACACCAAACCCCGTCAAAATAATAAGAAAAGTTGCACGAATGCACCCGTAAACCCCATTTGTATCCTTATGCTGTAGCGGAAAAACAAGACCAAAAGGACAAGACTCCGTGGTCGCTTAATATGCTTTTTGAAGAAAAGAGAAGAAAAAGGAAAGAGTGAGTGTGAATGTGTGAATGTGTGAATGTGTAGGCTGGACATCAAATCCAGCATAGGTCGGTAGGAGGAAGAGGGAAAGGGAAAGGGAGTGTGTTCTTCTCGCCTTGCATGTATTTACTCAGTGTCGTCACCGACTGGAGAACCACTAGTCACCTTGAGCATGGTGAGCTTGCGCGACTTGTGAAGCATCTGCTTTCTCGTCATTGGGCGCTTCTTGGGAGGCTTGCTAATCCTCATGCTGCGAATAGTCTCAAGCTTGGGGCGCCAGCCTTTCTTGGCATGGTAGTCGATGACGTGCTGAGGAATGTCTCTAAATTTGCCCAGGTCGTAGGGATCGTCGTCGTCCGAGTTGAATGAGTAGCTCTCGTCGAGATTGTCGTCGTCGTCGACCATGGCGGGGGACTTGCCAAGATGGGCAGGCGCTGGCTTGGAGCGAACGCTGTGAAGCGGGCTCCCGTCGGACTTATCATCGAATTCCCACCCATACGACAGGCTCTTTGCGCGGTTGCTCGTGTTGATGCGCGTGGCGAAAAGAGCTTCAATGAGCTCGTCCTCGGTGGGCGCGGCGGAGCCCTTGCGTGCCCGTTCTATGGCCAGCTTGTCCTTGACGATTTTGTCGAGATAGGGGTCGTTTGCGACCAGAGTGCGTCCGCTGGACTTGCTCCCGGAGCTGTTGGCTCTGCTGACGGGGACCTTGCCCTCCATGACTTTGGCGGGGGGTGGCGGCTGCAGCATCCATTTGTAGCCGTCCTTGTGGGCAGGCCTGCTGCTGATGACGGGAGGGTGGTAATCGTTGACCGGGGGGTTGCGGGGGGTCGTGTAGAAGTTTCGACGTTCTTGGTCCGTAACCTCCTTTTCAAGGCCGAGAGTCGAATCGATAAGTCGACCGGCCGAGTCACGAGCCCTATTAATAGCGTCCTTCAACTTCTGCGCCGACCATTGGCCCCATAGATCTTCGTCCTCTCGCTGATATCCTATTTTGCGGTTCCAATCTGGTGGGGTGCCGTTTTCTTCTTCGCGTAGTACACTGAGGCTGTCGACGTTGGTTCTGCTGTCGTCAACGTTTGTGCGTTCCGAGACGGAGGGGTTGCAGGAATCGCGGCCGGCGCTCGTGAGGCCGCGGGAGCTCGAGTTTTTGCTCGAGGACTTCTTGGGCAGGCTGGGGCCCATGTCGATTTCAGACTGCCAGTAGGAGTTGGTGGAGAAGGGAGGAGGATGTTGGTATTTGCCGGGCTGGGTGGTCTCGAGCTTCGTGGCCTTTTCGCGATCCTTCTTGGCGAGTTCGCGGGCGCGATGGCGATGGCGGACTTTGAGACATGGTGTGCAAGAGAGTATGTAAAAGATGGCGGACTGGACAGCAACTGGAAACGACATGGCGGGTGATTGATCGGGTCGTGGAAAGTATCTGGGTTAATTGTCTATGTTGACGAAACAATGACAGTCGTGTGCTCTGGGTGAGCGTCGGGTTATGGCGTGAAGACAGCGATGAAAGAAAAATTAAGCGGGGAACAAAGAGAAAAGTAGCAAGCAGAGCAAATTCGAACAAAAAAAGAGAAGCTAAAGTGAACGGAACCGATGGAATGGAAAGAACAAGTGAAGAGTGCATGTGGTGGGATGGGAGGACAGGGGAAGTCGAAGACGAGGATGGAGACACGCGAAAGCGACACCTGAGGATGGAATTGGGTTGCCAGGGGTGGAAAGAGCGCTGGACAGTGCCTTCCTTTATTAGTATTTGCCTAGGGGACCGGCCCGCTGGCAAACTACACTGGTACTGGTACACTGGCCAAGTGGCTGGTGGCCTAGTGGATGATCATGGGGGGCGTGGCTGGGGACACTTCCAGAGTCCCTGAAAACGGCCTGTCCAACCACCTGGAGGGGCAGCTAGCGACTTTTCTTAGTGGGCTCTCGGGGTGGTTACGTACGAGGCGGCGAGGCCAGACTTGGCTGCTGCCATACGCATCACCAAAGCACGACGCAGACGAAATGTAGTTGAGCGCATAACCATCTACCTATTTGACCTTGTCTTGGTCTCTTTGTTTCACTCTCTCCGTGCTCACTTCCTGTCGCGAGCTGACTCCTATCAACGCTGCTTATTACAATACACAGCCCACCACCGACCGACAGGCCCCTCCCCTCCCAGGGCACCGTGATTTGCCTGACAAACCGCAGAAACCCTGCACCTCTGGAATCTGGTACAACCTCTTCCCTTCCCTTGATCCCGCCCTCAGCGTCACCTCGCACTGCCTCGCCGGCATTGAAACCGACGCGCGCGACTGCTTGTAGGTACACGTTTCAACCCAGTCAGTCTACTCCGTATTCTGGGCATCAATGCACGCCTAACCAAATAAACCCTCTTCTTACTCCAGATTTCCCTCTCCCTTGTCCAGACGACCCCTCTCACCCCTGTCGGGGGACGTAAAAAAAACAAACAAAAAACCCCCCAAAAAAAAAAAAAAAAAAAAGGTCCTTGCGGCCTGTCACACCTGTAAAACCTGCCACGCTTGCTTGCCTGCCCCAAAAAACGAGCCACGTCAGGTCTCACACTTCTCCGCAAAATAATTAAGCATTGCAGAGCAAATATAATTCTTTGCAGGTTCGATAGCAAACATCTGATTGTCGCAATCTCTGTTCCTTTTTTTTCTTTTCCCTCGTTTCCCCTCCCCCTCCCCCCCCCCCCCCTCCACCCGACCTCTTCCGTTGTCCCCCCCCTCCCCCCCCCCCCCCCCCCCCCAACACACACCCCCCAATTGGGGATTTTGACGTCGCGCCGGTAAGAGGAAGGAAGATTCAGCCTTTCATACCTTGAGCAAGTCCTCCTCTTCTGCCGCCAGCGGCATCCGCTGCGGAAAGCGAGCCTCGGTGTCCCTCCACCACCGCGGAACAATGTCGTTGATGGCGGCCGTCAGCGCGCCGTGCAGCTGCAGCAGCTGGTCGCAGTGCTGCTTGGTGACGAGGATGGGCCGCGGGCAGCTCGCCCGGTAGGATCCTTGCGGCCAGACGGTCTGCGGGCACTGGGCCAGCAGGATCTCCTCGTGCGCCTCGTGCTCCTGGGCAAAGACGGCGAGCTGCTGCTGCTGCTCCTGCTGCTGCTCCTGCTCGGCGCTGTCTCTGGAGACGACTGCGTAGCCAGCTGAGCCGAGACCCAGGTGGATCTGTCTCATTCGTACGGCAGCCATGGCGGCCATTGAAGGAAAAGATGGAGGGTGTATTTTTGTTTAATGCCGTGTAATGTAATTTGAGTGACAGGAAGCGGGCTGAGACAACGATATGCAGTATTTGTTGTATGTAGTAGTGGCTGGCTGGCGTTGGGTGTGGCTGCTTCCTTGCGCCGTTTCGGCTTTTCCGTAGATATATATGTCTGAGACTTGCAAAGCTAGAGGTTTTACGGATACAAAAACAAATATGGGCAGTAATAAGAAAAACAAGGCAGAGAGCTTACGATACAAAGTACAAGTCTGGCGGCTAGTTTCGGCAACTGTCCAAGTTGTTTCGCCGTTCTTCAGCCCAACAGCCGGTAATATGTCAGATTGAAATCAATAACAGACAGAGTTTCTGCAAGACTTTCCACATTTCATCGTATCAACGGCCATTAAAAACCCACAGCGGGTCGCAGACTTGTTCATGCGGCGTATCGGTCCGCTCACGTCGCGGAAGCCCAAACAAGAAGCAATGTGTACACTGTACCAGTAGACTGCAGCTTTGATACCGTATTAGACGGACCGCGCAAGGGATTGGGTACCAATTTTAATGACTTGCAGGGCTTTCGGATTGATCCATATACTTGTATACTTTGCTGTGCGTCTACATTCTGTGCTGCTGCCAAGTGCGACAATGTTGTTCAAAAGAGGGTAAACTGGTGCACATATAGGACAAGGAGAGGTGCGACCTATAAATACCAGCAAAGGAGCCTGGCAAACTTGAATCTTTATCAGATGCCAAAAAGAAAAGAAAAAAAACCCCTTTCCATACTCGATCAAAATCATGGCGTCACTTGCAGCAGCAGCCATGCGTCGTTCAGGCCGGATCCTCGGCCGCAGCTGCGTCAAACCGCAACTAGGGCTTCGTTTCCCGCCGGCTGCCGCCCAGAGAGCACTTCACTCCAGCAATACAGATCAGTTACTCACGGTCACGAATCT
Organism: Beauveria scarabaeidicola; assembly: GCA_037289395.1. Classification (NCBI taxonomy): domain Eukaryota; kingdom Fungi; phylum Ascomycota; class Sordariomycetes; order Hypocreales; family Cordycipitaceae; genus Beauveria; species Beauveria scarabaeidicola. The sequence goes on along the minus strand of JAEIJG010000049.1, from coordinate 43,243 downwards.
GCTGGCGCCCGAGCTCTCGCACAGCCAGAAGGCTGACCATGTCGCGGAGGTGGCGCAGCGTCTGGAGCAGGAGGGGATCCTCAAGATCACGCTCGGGTTCCCCGACAACGAGAGCCGATATCTCGAAAGGCTCATCAGAAGCCTGCACGCCAACCACAAGCACCGGCTCCCCATCTCGCACAGCGCCACGCGGGGCTGGTTCTGGGACGTGCGGCCGAGCGTGGGCAACTTCCAGACGGCCAACCACCAGGCGCGGTCCGAGACGATGGAGGAGTTTCCGTGGCACACGGACTGCAGCTACGAGTACCCGCCGCCTCGGTTCTTTGCGCTGCAGGTGCTGCAGCCGGACCGGTACGGCGGGGGCACGCTGTCGGTGATGAGCGTGGCGCGGCTGAGCGAGCGGCTCGACGCGGCGACGCTGGCGACGCTGATGCGGGCCGAGTTCCGCATCGCGATCCCGAGGGAGTTTGTCAAGGACGCGGCGCGGACGTGGATCCGCGGCAGCCTGGTCGTGGCCGACGCGCAGGGCCGGCCGGGCCTGATTCGCTTCCGCGAGGACATTGTCACGCCGCTCGGCCCGGCGGCCGCGGCCGCGCTCGGCCGTCTCAAGGCCGCGCTGCGACAGCTCGCCGCACAGCCTCAGTCCACGCTCCACCTCTCGGCAAAGGACCTGCCGGAGCGGTCCATCATCCTCATCGACAACAGGCGGTGGCTGCATGCGCGCAACGAGGTGACGGATCCGGACAGGCACCTGCGCAGGGTGCGGTGGGACGCGGCCCCGTTTCCTGGCCTGGACGAGGGTACCGAGGAGACGTTGGCTGCGTAGGCGGGCACAAGTAAAAGAATGAAAATTTTGGGGTTCAAGAGGTATTTTTGTGTTTTTTTAGATACTGCATCATAAATAGGTGAAAAATATTCAAGCAATATTCGTACAAGTCGGTACGGATGTACGGATACTCTTGGGGCAATTCAAAGACGTGACATGCATGGAAGCTGGTCGAATCTACTCCGTACACAGGCTGTCATCTGCCATCAATAACCGTCTTTTCATTCCTCAATCGGGGGGTTTGCCGCTGATATTTAGTGAGGCCTGACTGTAAATACGCCTAATGTTGACGGCATGCATATATGATGTATTGCTCCATGCCATGCCTGTCTATAATAGATGAATCATGTAAGAAATCCACTCAAGTTACCAAGTAGCAAATAATATTACCGACAAAAAAACATGAACCCTTATTTGGTTGCATCCACTTAGATTCCGATCAGCCATTGTCTCGGAAGGTACCGTAAATAACTCTGCCTTGGCCCTAACTATTTAGTCATTGGCCTGTTTTTTTGGCCCTGATCTGGCTACTTTGTATTATATACTGAATATCCGTACACATAAATTACAATACATTGTCTTGCCGGTGGCTGGCGGAGGTGAGCAGACACGGAGCAAGCCATGTTCCAAGCATTGGCCTAAGCAACCAGAACAACCTCGCTCGTGAGTCGTGAGTAGTGTGGCAGTCTCGTCGTAAAATCGAGAGCACTGACCGTCTGCCTATTCAGTAAATAGAGGCTGGATCCTGATACGACTCCCGAGTTCCGACCAGATCCGCCATCTGCGCGCCAATGTAGCCCACCTTGATCCGTATACTGCGCAGCTACTCCGTACAAGAGTATACGTCGCCAACGTCCCAAAAGTCTTGCATCATGGGCCAACCCTTACCTCGCATGGTGGAGTGTGCTTATGCAGCCGCGTGATGAGCGCATAAAAACAAGCGTATTTTGGTCTTGACCCATCCGTATAAAGGAAGCAATGCTGCAAATCGCCAAGGCCGTGCATCTCCACCCGAAAGCTTTTTGATGTTGCATCCATAATATTGGTTTTCCTCGCAAGTCACTAGTCCGGTAAGCGAGTACAATGTGGCCCGTGGATGAAAAGCACCGAAATAACTGAGTCAGTGTGCTGCGCGCTTTGCACGGTTTGCACGGTAGTCGGTTGGATCAATCTGTCAATCATATGTACCGAGTAAATACAGAGTACTGCCAGAAGAAACCTAACAATATGTTCTACATTAATTGGGCCGCAATCTTACAGCACATCATCATCTGCAGCCGTGAGACAGTCTTGCTTCTCAGCGCTAATGCACTGCAGCTGTCTCTCCACCCAACTTACACAAAGCCGAGTGAAGACAAATGGCCCGTGACTGAGAAAAGTCGAGAGATTGGATGGAACTTTTGACACTGATAGCAAAAAGTATTCTTGGCAAGAGGGCTCTTTCTATGTATGTATAGTGTAGTGTGAGCAGAGAAACCCCAGGCATATCTCGAGACCATGGACTGCCTATCCGTACTGCCTGCGGTTTCATTCGTTTCATCGCCATGGTGTATCCAATAAATAGCGTTCTGGCTCTGGCCAAGAAACACTGCTTTTATAACGACGAGATTACTTATCCCCCTACCCTCGATCTTGTTGGCGCCATCGCCAAGGAGACGGCCGGCAATGACCAGACGGAGCAGCTGACCTCTTGGCCGCTGCTGCACAAAAAGACCTTGTGAGAGAGAGAGAGAGAGCAGATGCTGTGCATAAGAACCCGACTTTTGTCTTCTTCTGACTTGGGAAATCTCAGATACACGACGATTCAGCGACTTGTCAACGACACGAGCCCCGAAAACACTTACCGACAATCGAGCTATGTCAGCATCACCGGCGGGGGGCGCGGCACCCAGCCGCTCTTCTTTGCCACTGATGTCAATGAGAATCGCCGCCAGCGAGCCGAGTTTGGGAAGCTCATTGCCAGTACCGGAATGCTAAATGGACGCGACTGGGTCGTCAGTATGCACTCGGGTGGCGGTTTATACAGGTAACTTGAATCCATCTTGCCTTGTTTTACCGTTCTTCTGTCACTTGACAATCTGGGCTGACGCGGCAATCAATACAGAGCGCTCGACTTGACGCTCGAAATCATCGAGTCTGCCGGCGCTTGCACCCTCGCGGCCGGCAGCTACATGCCCCTGCCCGAGATCCAGCAGCTGCTCGTCAAGTACAAGGCAAACGTGCTGTCCGGAGACAGCAGCCAGATTGTCAACTTTGTCAACCACCTGTCGACGCTGCCGCAAGAGGAGCGAGACCAGATGCGCCTGGACAAGATCATTTACACGTCCGAGGTGCTCACGAGCCCGCAGCGCGCGCACATTCGCGCGACGCTCGGCCACGGCGTCAAGATTTGCTCGCTGCTGGCCAGCGCCGAGACGGGGCCCTGGGCGCTCAGCAACCCCGACCTGACGGGCGAGCGCACCACGGCGTCGTCGGACTTTGTCTACGACACGCGCACCATGACCGTCGAGATCTTTCCCGACTCGGTGGCCCTGGAGGGTGGCCACGACAACGACGCGGCGCCGACGACGACGACGACGACGACGGCGCCCATGCCCTTGAAAGACGGCGAGACGGGCGCCATTGTGCTGACGTCGCTGTGCCGCCTACGCAATCCCCTCGTGCGCTACATATCCGGCGACGTGGGCTCCCTGCACTCGCTTCCCAGCCAGGTCAAGCACCTCGTGGCCGAGGCGGACCGGGCGCACATTCGCGTGCTGCGCCTCGACGGGCGCGACGGGCGCTTCAGCTTCGACTGGGAGGGCAACTACATTGAGTTTGGCAACCTGGCCGCCATTGTCGAGGACCCCCGCTACGGCATCCTCCAGTGGCAGGCCGTTCTTGGGAGCAAGCCCGACAGCCGAGGAAAGGGGGGGGAGGGGCTCGTCGTGCCGTGTCTCGAGCTGCGCGTGCTGCGCGGCGCCGCGATGCTGCGGCATGACGACGAGGCGCTGCAGAGGGACATGGTGGATCGGATCAAGCGGCTGATTTCGCTGGAGCCCGCGGATGATCAAGATGCGTTTGTGGTGGTGTGTTTGGAGAATACCGACGGGTTTGAAAAGAGCAAGACGGGGGGCAAAGTAGTCAAGTTTATTGACCGGTTCAACTAAAGAAGCGGGAATACTACAAGCAATGTTAAAAAAATAAATATAAATATAAAAATAAATATAAATATAAATATAAATATAAATAAAAATAAAAATAAAAATAAAAATAAAAATAAAAATAAATATAAATATATAAAAAAGGACCCATCACTCCCCTTGTTGATGTTTGGTTCCGGGTAAATGGTCCGTCACGCCCGGAATCTCATTCACGCAAAACAAGTGCCTCTCAGCATACGTCAGCACCCTGCCATACTTGTGCAACACATCATCATCCAGCGTGCCCACGCACACGCTCATCTCGTCCTCTTCATCCGCAGCCCAGAACACGAAGCCGCCGCACGCGCCGCAGAACCCGCGCGCGTTGGCCGGCGCGGCCCTGTAAATCTGGAGCGTCGCCCGCGCGGCAAAGCACACGCTGCTCCGCGGCACCTTTTGCACGCGAAAGACGAGGCAGCCCGACTGCTTGCGGCACTGCGAGCACTGACACGTCGACGCCTGCACCAAGTTTTTTTTGTCCGGCTTTGTCAGCGAGGGCGGTGAGCTGGAGAGAGTTTGAAGCGAAGGGACAACGTACGCTGCGCACAAAGTCGTGGTCTTTGGGAAAGGTGATTGTGTAGCGAATGCCTTTGCAGAGGCAGCCGCCGCTAACACGGGAGGGTAGCTCGGTGGTCATTGTTGCGTAATGTTAAACTTGTTCGTGATTTGTGTCGAAATGTTTGAATGCGTCCGACGGCACCGAGACGAAAGAAATATGGGCTAAAACGTATTGACTTTGATTGATAATCTGAAGCTGTCAATCGCGCCCTTGGTCGTCATAGTCCCAGTAGGCATCTACACAGACAAACGATCCGCGCCAACGCAAGCCTCTGCCCAGTACACTTGGCGTCGCCGTTTCATTCGCGCCGTCTCTAGAATGAAATGTGTATTTTTCAATTCCGTTATATACAGTATTCGCCAAATGGCGCTGGTGTTTCATCTCATCGTTATTACACGCCCCCGTCTGTTATACATGCTCCCATCGCGCCAACCAGCCAACATTTTCCCCAGCGTTTCGCACAATGCACAGCTTAGCCTCTTGGGGCGTCATCGTGCGCAGATCCAAGAGCACCTTTTCAACAGCAATCGCACCCACCGCCGTGCCTTTTCCATGCGCCATGTTGTATGAGCCAGACGTGACGAACCCAATGAGATCCTCGGCGTCGGGCACAAGAGGGTGGTGGCCGTCGTTGATGCTGTCGTGGTTCGCCGCTGGTGGCGGGTACGGTGTCGGCGGCGCCGTCAGCGTCTGCGCGAGCAAGCGCTTTCGAGCGTGCATATCGATCGGATGAGGCCCCTTTTGCTTCGCCGAGGTTTTCTCCGTGGCAAGCTTGGAGAGCCACTGCGCTCGGAGATTACATGGCAAGCGGTGCAGCGATTCCTGACAGGTGCCGTGAGGGACGGTCCAAGGCACTTCAACCGTGGACGATTCAGGTGCTGGGGCAGACGGCTTAGGCAAGCGGTATATGCGGGCGCAGCTCGTGACTACCCCGCGGCCAACAATAGTAATGCGGACGCTGGTGATTGCATTGCCTGGCAGGGCTTGACGCTCTGTCGAAGCGAGATGAGCCTGAACATCTGCTTTGGAGACTTGGTTCAATAGCTTGAGTCGGTTCACACTCGATGCAGACGCTGGTGCTGCAGTCATCTCAACGCCCTCCATTGCGTCTCCCTCTGCGGCTTGCCGACGGCTTGGTTCCTCGCCCTCGGGCTTCAGGCCAAAAACGAGCTCAAAGTCGCAGGTCAGACCGTCACCGACCTCTCCTTTCCGACCAGCGCCAAGATCGAGCGAGGACCATTCGGTTCTCTTGCTCTTGGGCCGCTTGTCGTAGTCTTTCCTGCGCTTGCCGCGTTGCGTCAACTCCCAGTCGGCTCCTGCATCTGTGCCCAGATAGTCTGCAGGAAACCAAGGTACGCTGCGCTCAAACGCGACCTGCATAGATTCGTTGACTCCGGCAAAGCGGGGGTTCCCTCCAGATATAAGAGGGCAGTGTACCAGGCTATGCCAAACTGGCAGTACGCACTTCCAGGGCAGCATCAGGGTCCACGATCCCTGAGCCTGTGTTGCAGAAGCCGATCGGCAGGCCAACATAGTGACCGGTATCTCTGGATCGCCGGCTGTTGGCTTGAGAAATGCTCCTGCCGCGCTCTCGCTCCTACGCTTGCAAATCAACTGCTGCGTGGGCAGCCCAGAGGCTTTGTGTCGGGCATCCCTATCAAACAGCAGATTGCTGTCAAGTTCACGCTCTACAGGCCACTCCGTGATGCTTTCCATGAGCTTATCCTGCAGCGTAGTATCGTCCCATCCTTCAAGCCGTCTAGGTGGATATCGGAGGCGTGGATCTTGGATAGTAAAGGCCAGCGTTGCATTTGCAGTCAGCGCCGCTGGGTTTGTAAGCCCGTCAAGAGACTGAAACAATTTTCCTTGATTCAAGCTTGAATTTGCCGCAGCAGGGTGACGAGTCAGCACCGCAAGAAGCGCCTCTGTTGAGGCTGGGCCAGTGAGTTCAATGCTTCCAATTTCAAAGCGCAGGTCCTCCATATATAGGCGCGGCGTTTCCGTTTTCGTCAGTCGAAGCAATTCGTCAAACACCTCTTTGAACGCAGACGGATGTATACGTAAAAACAATTGCCGCTGCGTCTTGCTCTGTTCTTGCGCGGCAGGCTGAGGGTTCCAGACAACGGTGCAAGGGCACATGGGCCGTAGACGCCCACTGTGGTCCCTGCTAATCATGGCAGATCGTGAACGTGTGCCTGCCATCCACTTCTTTCCCTTTTCATTCCAATATGCAGCATCGCAGAAACCAATTCGCTTCAACACGCGACACAGTCCAGCCTCGTGGCCGTAGAGGCCAATGGTGCTCATATAACTTGTATCCCAGACCAACGTCCCTCGTTCGCCTTGCGATCGATGAGTCGGTCGATAAATCTTTTCGCTAGGCGTCAGCGGAATGGCAAACCGCCACAAAGGGCTGCTGGGCGGCGTCATTCTCGCGCGCTTGGCGTGCCAAAGATGTGTAGGCAGCCAAGTCTTGTGTATTTGTCGCCTTCGGAACCGAGAGGGCGGCAAAGGTGGTTCATTCAGCTGGTTTCTTCGAATCTTTGGGCGAGGCCGTTGTGGCACGACATTCGCCGCCTTGTCGCCCAACTTTGTGCCCTTTGCAATCATCTTTCGTCGCTTCGTCCTCGCAGCCAGGAGCCGCAGCCGCTTCGCCGTCTCCGCTCGTAGCCGCGCGCGCGTCCATGTCGGCTTTCGTCGTCGTGACTGGACCATGGGCGTATTGTCCTCTGCCATTTCCTTCCTGGCGCGCGCGCGCAGTCGCCGCGGCACCCTGCGCGGGTTGTGGCTCGCCGTGCGTCGGCGCAGCCCGCGGGGGACCTGCTGAAAGGCGCGCGAGCTCCCCACGGCCTTGGACGTGGCCATGCTCTGCTCGAGAGAGCGAATCTCGAATTCGTGAGCGGCCACAAAGGCCTGCAGGTCCAGCTCGCCATCCTTTAGGCCGGCCTGCGCGGGCTCGACGGGGATGTTGCGCGCGAGGTGGACTTTGGCGCGTCGCGGCGGCGGCTTGTCGTTGCGATCGCCAGAGGACGCGCCGCCGGCATTTTTCCTGCCCGGAACAGATCCGCCTAGGCCAGCACGAGGTTGCTTCGTGCCCATGACTGGTGGTGATTCGTTGACGTGTAAAGATGAAGCAAGAGAAACCGAGTTGAACATTGTCAACTTTTTAGTGGGGCAAACAAGATAGCCGTCCTTTAAACAATCGGATTGCCATGACTACTTGGCCGGTTTTTAATAGTATACATCTGAATCAATATGGAAATTGACAACTAAATCGCAGAAATTTAAAAGGTCAAGTTTCCCTTTGGCTGTCCGGAAGAAGCTGTGCTATGTATTGCAACTAGATATACATCCCAACGCACCAAGATCGACCGCAAAATACACAAAGAATGTCTGCGATTCTTGTATTAGCCTTACTCGTTACTCTTACTACTCTCATGTTTTTTTTTTTGAAATTCTTTTAATTCTTCTTGATTTCTTCTCAACTCGAGCGCTGTACGTACGTGTCTCCTAGGACACCCACTCTTCCTTTCCATTGCCTGGACTATGGTCCGATTTCTCTTCTGTAGGGTCCATGCCTTTCACCGTTCCTTGCATGAGGCTTTCAATATGAAGATGAGGCCCATGATAGTTCTTGCGGCCGTCAAAGATCCACGACCCTCCGGCAATGACAAGGATGATTCCAAAGGCAGCAATGGCATAGTTCATATTGCTGCCAGTAACGGGAAGCTCGGGTGGGAAGACGAACAAGACCGTGGTGAGAATGGACCAAAGAATCCCAATCTGCGGCATGTTAGCTTATACTAAGAAATTTGAAAGAGTTTCTCGAATCGCCCGCTTCTTACAATATTCAGAATCCAGCCAAAAGGTTCTGGAATCTTGAATGGACGGTCTTCCGGCAGCATGCGACGCCCACGAGCAACGTTGATAGCAGGAGGAATGGCATAAGTCACTCCCAGGGCAACAACAGACGCTGAGGTGATGGCGTTGAAGGTGCTACTTGAGCCCAAGAAGATACACCCAAAAATGATTACCCATGCCGCAGTCCAGATCAGTGCATTGAGGGGAACGTCGAGCGTGGGATGCACCTTGGCAAACACGCTAGAAAACGGCATGCCGCGATCACGGGCAAAAGCATAGCTCATGCGGCTACTGGTGCACATGATGGTGATGGCTGTGAACAACATGCAGACAATGGGGAACATTAGCAAGCACACGCTACCGGCCTTGCTGTTGGTAGCATCCATAAAGACCTGGAGGAGGGGTCCCCATGGTGCCTTGATGACGGCGTCAATGTCCTTGGTGACGAGAAGAAGGCAGGTGAGGAAGATGAAGCCGGTGAACATGCCAATACCAATGCAGTACAACATGATTTTAGGCCCTTGGCGCTGGGGTTCCGGAATCTCTTCTATCATGTGAGCAGTGGCATCGAATCCTTCCAAGGCGCATTAGTTTCATTATAGTGTCCGGATTGTGGCGAGACACGTACCCGTCAGTGCAAAAGCACCCTGCAACAGCCCAAGCATCCAGGCAAGACCATCAGGCCAGCCGACCTCGTTGGTGAATTGGGTGTATACAAACTCGCCGCTTTGATAGTCACCTGATGAGCAAGCCAGGATTGTGATGCTGATTATGACAAAGCCTGCCAGCGACCACAGGAATCCGGCCTGCGTAACCATTGGCAGGATGCGCGTCCACAAGGCGTTGATGACTAGCGCCGCCAGGGTGAATCCAATGTAAATCAAAAACTGGTGCCAAGGTTTGGGCTCATAGTCTGGGTGCAGCAGTGAGATGATGTTGACGACAAAGGTGCTGCCGAGCAGGCCCGTCGTGGCCGTTAGAGCGATCCAGCCCGACACGTTGATCCAGCCAGTGGCGTAGCTGAGGCCGCGCGCCCAGCGCTTCCACGCGATAATGGCCACCCAGTGGTACTGGCCGCCGGCGGTGGGATACGCCGAGAGGAACTCGCCGAGCGAGGCGGCGAGGCACAGGTTGAGCACGCCGGCGACCATGAGGCCCCAGATGACGGCGCTGGAGCCGCCCGAGGGCAGCGCGAGGGTGATGGAGGCGGCCAGCGCGGTCCAGGTGTTGAGGATGGCAAAGGCCAGGCCTAGCATGGAGATGATGGAAAAGTTGCGCTTCAGCTCTTGCTTGTGGCCGAGCTGCTCCAGCACGGCCGTGTCCTTGGTGCCGGCGGCTTCCTGGCGGGAAGGCCTGCGCGGCGTGGGCGCCGCTTCGACTTCCATTGTTGTCACTAAGATGGAATCATGAATGGAGAAGAGATTGATCAAAAGGGAATTGCTTAAATGGGCGAAATCCGGTAACGGTGGGAGGAAAATATGAAAGGAGCAAAGAGGAAGAGTCTTTGGGATGGACGGTTCAGCGGATTGACAGCTCAGCGGCGCGGCGCTCAGCTCAGCGTCGTCGGGAAACACAACATGTTCAACTACTCTACTCCGTCCCCCAGCGCCACTCTCGACAACAGGGCAAAAAGCGCCACGGCTGGGTCGGGGTTGCAGGGAAGGACTGATACGTAGATAGGGACGGAGACGCTAGAAAGCAGTTTCCACTGATAAACCACTCATGATCAAGACTGGCACGCTAGAGACGGGTGTACCGAGAGTAGCGGCGTGGTTTGCCCCGAGAACGGCCTGGTTTGCTTACCTCAGTGCTCATAAGTATGTAGTATGCATCTTGGTAGCGGTAGAACAAGTCCACTTCATTCTACTTGAACTTGGAGACGAAATCGTTCGAATATCGACTCGGAGGGGATCGGAGAGGAAAACATTTCTTCAGGCAAAACATTGAGACGAGGCATCAATGCGAGTTATTCCAACTCGTCTTAGCCAAGTGGTGTGGTTATCAGGCAGCGATAACCCCGAGTGGCCATCAGCAGTGGTCAACCTAGTGTCATGGGGCGCGATCCACGTCTTGTCTCCGAGTCGGCCGGGGCCCCGGGGCAAGGAATAGATGGCGTTCACACTGCGGGATGGGGAATTGCGGGGAGCATGATACAAGTAGTGATGGTAGGAAAGTATATGCGAGTTGGCGAGCAGAGGCATCGTGAACGATTGGGACTGTCGACAACAAGAAATGTCAAACAAGGTGTTGATTGTCCTGCAGACCGATCATTTCTTGGCAGCGCTTGTCAATGGCACTAGATTGAGGCGTTCAAGACTCGCCTGCTTTTTTCCAGGCATCAAAGTGCAGGGCGGGCAATCCGGGGTAACCACAAGGTCCAGCGACTAGAAGAGCCCGGTTGGCGACGGCTTGGCACGCCAAATTAACCATAAATGTCCACCATATCAAGGCGCGTTCTCCAACGTTTCCTTGCTCGTCAGGAGCACGCATATGTATTCCTGTTTCATAGCACGAAAATGAGCCGTAGCGATGGGGTCATGGGACTGGCAGAAGTCTGGCAGTGGGCGCCCCAGCAGGGTTGGTGGTGGCTGCATAGCCGGTCCCGGTTCCGGTTCCGATCCCAGTTTCCCGGTTCCACGCTGGGGCCGGCTGCCGGCTTGGCTGTCCTCTTGGCGGCGCCACATGTAAATAGTAGGTGATAGGTCGGCTGAATTTGGGCCGTGACATGTCTGCAAATACTTGACACCTTGAACATTGTCTGGGACTTTTTTCCGAAAAAAAAAAAATGACCATGGAGGATTCTTGAGCGAGCTTAGGTGTATCGGTCGCTGGCATCCGAGGGGATGGATATACCGTATGGTCGCTTAAAACTGCACCCCCAGAAGAATTTTGAGAAAACAAAAAGAAAATTCTTTTTTAGACTGCTAGCTTTTTCAAGCCTATACAGCCATCATGACCATCTTTATTGTTCAAATACTCATCGATACCGTACTTGCTGCCCTCCCTACCAAAACCACTCTCCTTGACACCGCCGAATGGCGCCACCGGGTCACTGATGGCTCCTAGAAAATCAAATCAGCAAAGACGCATAGAGGCATTGCAGTAAACAAACTGCCCTTACCGGTATTGACACCAACCATGCCCACCTCCAGCGCCTCTGCCACGCGCCAGCACCGGGGGGCTGTGGTCCTTTGCTGAAAAAAGGTAGCCCGCAGGCCCGACATGTGCATCATTGCTCAGCGCAACTGCCTTCTTCTTCTTCTGTATCAAACGGAAATACGGCTGCAATTGGACCAAACGTCTCCTCCTGGGCGATGCGCATGCTGCGGCTTCTCGAGCGTCGACGACGCCTGCCGCATCCTCAGCAGCTTCCCCACGGGCGTCGACCCCGTAAACGACACCTTTTTGACGACCGGGATGCGTCGTCAGCACCTTTCCCACCGTCGGCGAGCGGCTTGCCGTTCTCGCAGGTGATGGTGAGGGCGAGGTCTGAGGCGTGCTCGAGCATCAGGTCGTGCTAGCGGCGCAGGAGCCGGGCGCGCTGCCGCGGCGGCGTGTGGCGGAACGCGGGCAGAGCGCGCTGCGCGGCGAGGATGGCGGCGTCGGTGTCGGCTTCGTCAAGCTCGGGGCATTGTCCGATAATGGCAGCGGTGGATAGATCTGTTGAAATAATCTGGTTAGAGGGTACTCTGGTTGTCGATGGCTTTTGGAAGGGTCATACTGTCCACGGAGAAGAGCTTGCCAGAAGCTGCTTCAACCCATGTTCCGTCAACGTAGCATTCGCTTCGGACAAGTAAAGGGTCCTCTAGCTTTGCCCATTGTTAGTCATTTGTGTCTCCTTTGTCCCACGTGTTTGACTTACACGATCCTTGAGTGCAGACATGACGGCGATTTCTTTTTTCTGACTTACACAAAGTATGACGGGGCGCAAACTGCTTTTTACAACATCTCTGGCAGATTATACACTACATCATATACCTCATCCCTCTGTACTTACATGTTTACTCGTCCCGTCATGTCGCCGCTGCTGCATCCAGGCTATCATGCCGCTCGCCGGTCGCGGGGCGGCAGAGTGGGACCGGCAACTTGGACCGGGCCGGTCTACACTTTCGGCGTCGGCGGCCGCGCACATCGTTTCTGCTTCCAATGACTTGGCCACCGCGTATTGTCGCAAAATATATCCACGGGTCCAAACACAATTTGGCCACCTTTTTGTTTTGTTTTTAAACAAGCACCAAGCAATTTACAAAGAAGAGATCTTGTTGTGCCAGCAAAGATGACTGCCTCTGCCATGATTAGCCAGGTGCCCGGGCCTGTGTCCAAGGCCACCTCAGACAAGCTCAACATAATTTTCGACGCCCGCGCTGTTCACTTTGTCGTCGACTATGAGAAGAGCGAGGGAACCTAGTATGTGCTTTTTGAACACTTTTCCAGCACTGGCTAACTAGTTTACAGTATTGTCGACGTCGATGGCAACAAATACCTAGATGTGTAAGTCTCATTTTCCAACCTTGACATGTCAAACAACCTGACAGTGATGTAGCTACTCACAAATTGCCTCTATTCCAGTTGGCTACAATAATCCCGCGCTCGCTGCTGCAGCCAAGTCCCCAGAAATGATCTCTGCCCTCATCAACCGCCCCGCCATCGGCAACTACCCCTCCGCGCAGTGGCACGACATTCTCAAGAACGGCCTACTGCGCGCCGCCCCTCCCGGGCTGGACAAAATCTTCACCGCCCAGTCAGGCTCCGAGGCCAACGAGCTAGCCTACAAGGCCGCCTTTATGCTGTACCGCCGGAAGCAGCGTGCCGCAGCCGGCGGCGGCGGCGACGACGCCGACGGCTGGACCCCCGAGGAGGTGTCTTCGTGCCTCGACAACGCCAAGCCCGGCTCTCCCGCGCTCGCCATCCTCAGCTTTGCCAACTCGTTTCACGGCCGCGGCTTCGGCAGCCTGTCGACGACGCGCTCCAAGGCCGTGCACAAGCTCGACATTCCCGCCTTTGACTGGCCGCAGGCGCCGTTCCCGCGGCGCCGGTACCCGCTCGCCGAGCACGCCGCGGCCAATGACGCCGAGGAGCGGCGCTGCCTGGACCGGGTGGAGGAGCTCATCGCGTCGTGGCACTGTCCCGTCGCGGGCCTGATTGTCGAGCCCGTGCAGAGCGAGGGCGGCGACAACCACGCGTCGCCGGCGTTTTTTCAGGGCCTGAGGGCGCTGACGCGGAAACACGGCGTGTGCCTGATCGCCGACGAGGTGCAGACGGGGTTTGGCGCGACGGGCAGGTTTTGGGGCCATGAGCACTGGCAGCTCGACGCGCCGCCGGACATGGTGACGTTTTCGAAAAAGGCGCAGACGGCGGGCTACTTTTTCGGGAACCCGATGCTGGTGCCCGACAAGGCGTATAGACAGTTCAACACGTGAGTTTGTGGCATGTTCAGAAGGTGTCTGCGACGAGGCTAATGCTGGGGTAGCTGGATTGGTGACCCGGCTCGAGTTTTGCTGAGCAAGGCCGTCGTCGAGGAGATTCTTGACAAGAAGCTGGTCGAGCAGTGTGCGCGTGTCGGTGGCGTTTTGTATTCTGAGCTCGAGAAGCTGGCTTCCAAATACCCAACTCAGATTCAGAACCTGCGCGGCAAAGGTCAAGGGTGAGAGAAGGTTCACATGTTTAACAACTATTTGTTCCGATTTTCTAACAATTGCAGAACGTTTATTGCTTTCGATGTTCAGGATCCCGTTGGCTTCGTTGCGGCCATGAAGAAGCGCGGCGTCAACATTGGTACTTGCGGTGTTTCGACTGTTCGCCTTCGACCAATGCTCATCTTTGACGAGACTCACAGTAAGTAAAATCGGAAAAAAGAAATTATGTTGCGCATTTCACTAATAACCATAGTTCCTATCCTGATGAACACGATGGAGGCGGTGGTTTCGGCCCAGTAGAGGGCGACGTGATTATCAAGTTGTTGACTCGGCACATTGTAATTGTTTTAGAGTGAGAAGAGAGTATTCTCATACCAGTATATAGTATAATTGCTTTCAGAGTGAGGAGAGAGTATTCTCATACCAGTCTATAGTATAATAAATTTTCAAGACCCGAATCGCCTAAATAAGGCTTTTGGTTGCAATGCTCGATATGACGATAATTGCTAGTGTTGCACTGGAAATCAGCGCTCTCAGCGCCTTCAGGCGTATTCTAGCGACAAAGTCTACTGTAAACTAGGTAGCCTCGGATGGCCGTTTTCTGACAGCTCCGTGACATCAATCTCGCATGTAAAGATATAAGAACGCTGCCTTGTCTGATTTTAAAGTTTCCAAATATACCAGGGAATTCTCGGCCGAGTACATAGTTAACGCTCTAGACGCTGCAGGATGAACCACCTGCAGGATGACGGTCCGCTACGCTGGATGGGTAGTGGGTCTGGCTGCCGTGATGCGCATCGTCGTTCCGAAATCTTACTTTTCCAAATTCATACCATACACATTACTTACGCTCCTTTTCATCGAAGCTAATCCAGCAGCCGTACATGTCGTTGGTTTGGCCCCCATGAGCAACCACCATCGCCCCTCAGACTCCAGCCGAAGCCTTGAAAGGGAGCGCAAGCGGGCCGCTCGGGCGTACGTTTGACCCATCACTTGCCTGTTCCCTTCACTTCTAACGCCCCGATAGGTGTGACATCTGTCGCCGCCAAAAAGAGCGGTGCGATGGCGGCGTGCCCTGTCGGAGGTGCTTTCGCTTAGGGCGTCGGTGCGAGTTCACGGGAGATGTCGGGGGCGTGTCGGGGCCGAGCCGTCGCATGATGGCACGGCGGCCGCCTTCAGCTGTCTCTCCCGTACACGCCACCTCTAGCAGCCAGAGGGGCGTCGACCATGGTTCCTCTGCCCAACAAAAGCGGCTGGAATATCTTGAGAGAATCGTACGCAGTCATACTGGGCCTGAGATGCCTCTGGACTTGGACACGCTTCGGAATCTCGCAGAGAAAGCAGACAGCCGGCACAGTCCATCCGTCACATCGCACGAGGATGAAGTGGACAAGTCAATTACCATGCAATCTCTAGATGGCAATGTAATGCGTACGTCTTTATTTGCTATTGAATTTTCACCCTCAACTCTAACCGGGTGCAGATTACTCGGGCGAGTTCTCGCATTGGAACTTTTCCATGCGCATCAAAGACTGGCTAGACCAAAGTGTAGCACGACATGGTCAAAATGTATACATTGTCGTCTCACAAGTCATTTCTTATGAGACTAACTGTACTAGGAAACAACGAAACCCTCGATTGTGTTTGACGAGTATTATCGACCCGATGAGCTTCGGTCCCCCGCCGGCTCCCTCGTTCCCTTATCTTCGCTGCCACCACGCTCCATCACAGACTTTCTCATCCACTGCTTCTTCCAACACGCAGAAGCCAACTACAGCTTCGTTGATCGAGACTGGCTATGCAGCCAGGTGGATGTAGTGTACGAGAATCCAATGGCGCTGTCAAATCGAGACATTGGCACCCTGTCCATGATTTTCACGATACTCGCCATCGGCACTCAGTATGCCTATCTCGAGTCCATAGCCGAGGGCAAGACTACTGCTGCGGCAAGTGACTCGAAGCAATTCAGCGAAGATGCAGTCGGCATTCAGTTTTACAGAAAAGCCGCCCATCTTTTACCAGAGGTCATTGCGGCATCCTCGCTCGAGAGCGTGCAGGCATGCCTGCTGATGGGCATATACACGCTCCCGGTAGATGCATCCGGCCTCGCATATATATACTTGAACCTAGCGTTGAAATTGGCGATCCAAAACGGCATGCATCGTAAGCATCCTGCCAACGATATAGATGCGCGCATCCGCGGAACTAGGAATCGAGTCTGGTGGGCGCTCTACACTATTGAGCAGTAGGTGAAAGCGTTTGATTTCTTTAATTTCTTCTACTGGAATCAGAAACTCTAATGGTTAATAGGCGGGTTGGCATATTCCACGGTCGCCCAATTTCTATTGCAAGCGTGGACGTTGACGCAGATCTGCCCTCTCCGTTGCCTGGGCCGACACTGTCATTCAGAAATCCCGAGCTTCTACTCACCACTATACAGCTTACTCAGTACCTATCCAAAGTGGCACATACCATGTAAGCCATCTACAAGAGCGAATCCGGCATGGCAACTGACAGGTGAATATCAGGTCAAATTTGCGGAATCTCCCAAAACCAGAGACTTCAGAATGCGTCAAGAAGCTTGCTCAGCTTCAGTCTGAGCTAGTCAAATGGTGGGAAGGTTCAGGAATTACGGCCTTGTATAACAACGAGCAGCCCACTTCGGGTGCATTCCGGCCGAGGATGCATCTTAGACTGGAATATTGCATGGTACGCATGTTTATCGGCAGAATCTTTATCCTCCCACAGGACGGCCCGCTCGACAGCGGCAACCGCTCGACGCCATCATCGGATACAGTGTCTAGAAGCCCGCGCTCGACTCTTGTGCACGACTGCGCCGAGGCTGCATTATCCGTCATTGATGCGTGTCGCGTCATCTCGAGAACCGTCGGGCTGGCGCGGGCGTCGTACACCGAGTTCAGCTCGTGTCGCGCCGCACTGCTGGTCATCACCACGCAATGCCTGACGCAGAACACAGACCGGTTCCGGCAGGCCTTGCGCGACGGTGTGGTCATGCTCAAGGACATGTCGTCGGGCAGCCAGTCGTGGCACTCGGAGGCCTCGCTGATTGAGGCGTTTGAGCGGGCGATTGCCAGCATGAACACGCGCCATCCCGGTGCGAGCGGGATTGCGGGTTCTGAAGAGTCGGATTACGCCAAGTTCAAAAAGTGGGAGCAAATGGTGCAGAAGCACTCATCGGCGCCCGAATCGACGACCAGCATTATTGCGTCGGAGGATATGGCGCCGCTGGTAGGCCAGAGCTGGAGACCGACGGAGGCGGCGTGGAGAGAGGATCACCTGCTGATGCCATCGTGCACACCATTTTTTGGGGTTGACGGGAACTTTGCGTCTTTTCCGGAGAGCTTGGATGAGCTGCCGTCGTTTTTGGATACGAATTTTCAGGGCTCGCTATAGCTTTGACAGAGCGCGGTAGGCCTGCAATACACCAGTGAGTAAGTCGCCCGGTCAAATAAGAACTCAAAACCTAGATATTATGTGCATAATAGCTCATCAGAGAATGTCTTTCTGGTTCAGCTCGTCTCAAGAAATGGATTCGCCACGTCAGCGTACAGGAATATCAACATGCAAGGTGCCGAGGGCTGTCCATGTAGCACAAGAATGCGCCGAATGCCTCCCAGAAGTCCAAACAAGACCAAGTGAGATGATGGATGACCAAGCGGTCAAGTGGTCCTAATGAGGGAATATTTGCTATGCGCACATGGCATAAAGCTGCATGATGGCGTCGCAGCGCATGAGGCAGCAGACGGGCAGTATTACAAAGTCGGCGCCTTAGGGGGGTTGCCGAAGCCATTGTGTTGTACAGGGGCAGTCTGTTTCGGTCATGGTGCCTGCGTCAGGAACCGCCCCGTGTATCGTAGAAACATCTGGGGGACAAGAAGAGAAGAAGAGGGCATCATGGGTCTGAATGATGTGGCTAGTGTCAAATGGAGGGGTGTCACGGGACGGACCCATGGGCTTTAGTACAGCTGTCACCAAAAAGTAACGCCCAGGAACTGTACCAAGCTATCTACTAACAGAAAACGTCGATCTGGTGACATGTCTGAGGGATGGGACAAGATGAACGAGAGGGATACAAGACCTGACACCGCGGCAAATTCATTTCGACAGCAGCTCAGCGAAGCGCCTAGCATCGAAGAAGAGATAGCAATGAATACTGCCTTACCGAGCACTTCGTGTCCCTACGGATTGTCATCGAATTCGGGATTCCAGCGCCACTTTCGCAAAAGTATCCTCACATCGCCGTCTAGTATCAGCTCTAGGACTGTTTCTGAAGTGGAATATTATGTCGCGGAACTGGAAGACTGCACCCTTTTGTCTCTCAAAAAAGAACTCATACCGAGTTGACCATGAGCGCGCGGTCATGAGTGCGATTATGGCTGTCCATGACATAGAGTCGGAAGGTGTTCTACAAGCTCGGCGAAGAATATTACAAACGAGAAAAGGCTCGGCCAACAACACCCCACGACCACCATACGTAATGCCAAAATTTGACGGGACAAGCAAGCAGGACGTCACGAAACACATCAATGGAATCAGAGATCATTTGAAACATTTATGCTTCGACAGTCATTTGAAGCCTCTGGTAGATAGAGTCAAGCATCTTCTGATAGCAGCGTACTATGAGGAATGCGAACAGGCAAACGGGGGGTTGCGTGGACACGCCATCATCGGCGGATCGCTTTACGTTTTCTTCACGGAAGTTTGGTTCCCCGAATGGGTAGAAGAGCTGAAAAAAAAAGAAGAAGACCAATGCGCACAATTCTAAGAAAGATAAATGGAAAAGTAGACTCCGAATCGGGAGATTCTGGCAAAAGCTATCAAGCAAATACGGATCAGGCATTATTTGGATCCTTCCAGAGCAGCTAAGGGACACAAAGTGAGTCTCTGAACCCGTTTTCTAGCCCGGATCACTGACGCGCACGTGGCAGCATATTAAGACTTACCAACCAAGAAGTTGATTCACTGATGGCGCTCATCGACGAGAAGTATCCAAAATCGAAAGAGAATTTGAAAACCCTGATGGAATTCACGTCGCATCTCATCTGTTACAGCGAGTTGCCACATGAGCGCTTGCTGCTGGAATTGGTAGATAGAGATGTCGTCAGCAAGCTTCCCGGCAAGTTCAGCGAGCTTCATGGGCCGGACTTGATATATAACGAACATACCGAGTTTCTTTTCAAATAAATCCTAGACATAGGTGGAATATAGAAAATTTGCATCTCCACAACTGTGAAGCCAACTCTGTTTTGTCATGGGACTGACGAGAGCAGCCGGGCCATTGACTACAAGCTTCAAAGTCATTTCAGAGGTTCATCGGAGTACCATGTGAAAATATCATTCGATCCTGCCTCGTCCTTCCTAAAATCGCTGGTAGGCTTGTTGTGACAAACACCTATGCCATCAGGCCATGAGGCAACAGATCTGGGCATTGAGAGCTCTATGCAGGCGTAATAGCGGCACATATAGCGTAGAGCAGTCAAAGCAGAAGAAGACTGGGTTGAAGCAATGGTGGCGGCCGAGATGGACGCCAATCCTTTCTCTGGGAGGCGAGGCATGGCTCGGGCGTAATGCGAAAAGGAAGAGCTACTCTATGTTTCAACTTGGCGTGGCAACTCTGCATCTAGCGCTAGAAAGCGCATTTGCGGTTATGAAGTAATAGCTGCGGCTTGAAGCTACATCAGAGGCCATGTTCGACATCCAGTGGCTGGCGGAAACCTATGCCGTCGCACTACTGAAAGATGTGGCTGGCTAGTGGACAGCAGGAAGATGGCGATGGCTTCAGCGGAGTGTCATCAGGTGTAGTATCTCACTTGCTTCGGCCATAAAATCAACTCATTTCAGAGACATTTCGCAATTGTAGTCGATGCGTTGATACATTTCCGTGGTATCACTGCTGCATTCAGCGCGATCAGATCCGGCAGTGATGATTGCGACGTTCGGGAACAGCATTTTGAGCCATTAAACACTGAAATAAGCGCCTGTATAGTTCTAAGTATGAATAGTTTGATGTTGGTGAAACAAGCTGTGGTCGGGCGTGCACCCGCAGTGGCGAAAACTTGAAGTTCCGTTCTATGCCCTTGTTACGCCGCAAACAAGTGTAAAAAACACACAAGCAGAAACAAATCTGCTTTCGAGTTGCATTGGAATGATCCAGTATTTATACAGGTTTAAGCCTTGTCGAATGAGCATCATTCGACAAGCCTTACCCCTTGTACCTTCCGGCGCTTCTTTGCACGGGACCGATCAGCCTTGCTGTACTCGAGTTCGGGTATGATATGTCGGCAGCCATGTCCATCATCGGTTTTATCTTCGCTTCTGAGTTGGTTGTGTGCTCGTTTTTGCCCTGTCATCGTCCTTTGCTCGATAGGGGCCGGCGTGGGAGGACCTGCCGGCGAGTGTGTCTCCGTTGCAGGCTGATGTCGAAGCACCGATGGCGACGCCGCGGGGTCAGTATTCCAAAACTCGGGCGGAGGGCTCGCGTCATCGTAGAACCCTGACTCGCAGCCCAGCCACGTTGCCTTCCCTTCTCGCTGCTGCAGGAGCAGGGCGGCGAGTTGCTCCCGCAAGAGCCACGGATCGACAGGCCGCGAGGCCTCGGACAAGGCGGCATATTGGCGCTCTGGCGTTGCTGAGCTGTGCAATCCCAAACTGTCGAATAACAGTGCAGGCAGCGGACCACACGAAGCGGGGAAGGCGGTATCTTTAAACTCTGCAGCAGCACCAGAATATGTGGTCGCGTCAGCGGTGTTTCGGGAGATTGTTATGCTGTGTGTGGCGAGTCGCGAAGAGGCTCTGCGCAGCAGCGACGTTTCAGTATCATGAATGTCTTTGATTACTGGCGACATCGCAGGGTTTCCGATCGTCGCAGGATGTGCTGTCAAAGCTAGTCTTTCGTTCGGGATGATGTTGTGTGAAGAACGAGGGAACCGGGCGTTGACCAACTCCATTCGTAGCCTGCTTAGTCAGCGCCACTATTCCACGTGGTCAGAGCTCTAACCTGTCCCAGATCCTGACCTGTCCCAGTTTGATTTTGCCGATGTTTCCCCGATAGTGGGGCTTGTACTATGACAAGCCAGTTTAGCTAGTAATTAGTTAGGTTAGTGGTTAAGTTAGTGGTTAAGTTAGTGGTTAAGTTAGTGGTTAGGTTAGTGGTTAGGCGTTTGAGTTAGCGGTTAGGTGTTCGAGTTAGTGGTTAGTGTTTAGGTTAAACCACCCATTCCACAAGCAACGCCTAAGGTTCACGAAACCTCAAGCATAGACTTTTACTAAGTCTTATGAATGCTGTCGCAGTACTTTCGTGAAATTGCTTCAAAAGAACAGCTTTAACCATGTAACAGTAGCGTAACCTAGAAAGTAATTGTTTATTTATCACATACTTTATTAGTGTCTGTAGAAGCAGGTCAAATCGCAGAATTGCTACTTGCGCGGGACCCCACGTGGTTATAGCCGGATTATCGCTGAGTTCAAATTTAGACAAGCCACACCTACACGTGCCACACACCCACCCTCTCAGGTGGGTGCTATATACAGTGGCGGCCACCATACACCCGCGGCCACCTTTTTTTAACACGTTAACTTTAACACGTGTTAATTCTACTAAAAATAAATTCTTTAGCTTAATATAAAAAAGATTATATTAATAATTATTTATCTTTCTTAGGGAAAAATCCTAATTATCTAGTTAAATATATTACCTAAGAATTCTATATTTTATATATTATAATATAGTAATATATAAATAGTATTAGGTTATATTAAAAATACTATTTACTAAATTATAAATTTAAATAACTTAAAGAAGAAGTAATTTATAATATAATAATATACCTTAATAATCTAAATCTTTTAATATAAAAATTATAAATAATAACTATAGCTAATATATTAATTAAAGAATATACTTTTAGCTAAAATCCTAAGCCTAACTTTATTAGATTATACTAGGTTAATAACTTTATTAAATATTATAGACTTAATATCTTTTAGGGTAAAATTTAAGATTCTATAAGATAAAATACTAAGAAATAATACTTAATTAAAAAATATTTTATAAAGCTTTAATAAGCTATTATAGAAAAGGGCGTAGTTACTAACTATATCTAGAATATAAATAAGATAGGTTTTTAAATTAGGGGTGCTTAGGGTATTTATATTATAAGCCTATAAGATAAAAAGTCCTCTTATAAGGGTATATCTTTTAATAGAGAATTAGTGACCTCTATTAAAGTAATTTTAACTAGAGGAGACTTTATTAAAACGCCTTTCTTTATAGTATAAGCTAAGATATATTTAGGCCTATAGTATAAGGTTAAAGAGCTCTTAGATAATATTATAATTATAGTTATAGAATCTAGTTATTTAAATAATAAGGTTAGCTTTAAATAGCTCTAATTCTTTAATTAATATACTAAAAATATAAGCTCTTTAGTATAGCGCCTATTATTAATTAATAACTACTACTCTTACTATATATATAAATTCTTAATATATATATATTAGATAGCAGCTAGTATAAAGGAAGTGATAAAGGAGATCTTAATAAATAGCTATATTATAATAGTATAACTCTATTATTTACTAATAAGAATCCCCCTTACTTAGTCTATATAGGGACCTTATAGCTTTATAGCTATATCCTCCCTTATTATATATAGACCCTTACTATCTTATAATACTAAGGTTCCTAGCTTCCTAGCCTTATAGGCTTATAGCTATATTCTCTTACTTATAACGTGGCTATACTATAATAGGCTACCCTCCCTTCTACCTCCTCTTTTTATACCTCCTTACTTATCTAAGGTAAGGCTTATTCTCCTATATTAAGCTCTTTAGCCTTATTTATAGTACTTATTATTATTATATATATATTAGCTATATATAGGTGTACTAATTATATTAGGCTTATAAATAACTTCTTCTTTATTAACGCTTAATAAATATATAGCTTATATATATAATATATTCCTCCTAGAATAGCTTTTTTTTATAATATATTTAATTCTCTTACCTCTTACCTATTATTCCTATTAATTACCCTACTATATATTACTTAGGCATAGCTTTTTCTCTATATACTCTTAATAGGCGTGTTATAATTATAAGCAGGTATATAGAAGTAAGATTATAAGTAGAGATAGATTTAGATAGAAGAGAGTAGTGTAGAGAAGTAGTTAATAAAAGACTATATTATTAACCTTTTTATTCTATCTTCTATCTAAGAAGAATTATAGTTATTTATAGAGAAAAAGAGATAAAAGTAATACTTAGAAAAAACTCTATTAAATCTAGAATCCTCCTCTTATATCTTATTATATATAAGATATTAGTTAATATAGTTACCCCTTAAGTTTTAATATAGCCTTAGTATAGTTTTAGCTATTTTAGTAGCCTTAGTAGCCCTATAGGGGCTATAATAGCTCCTTAGTAGGTTTAGTAGTCTTATTATAGTTTTAGTGTCCCTTAACGCCTTTAGTAGCTTTATAGAGGTCTCTAATAATACTACTAAACTTAGTAGCTTATATAAAGTCCTTATAAATAACTTACTTTTAATACTCCCTTTAGTTAGCTAAGGGACTAACCTATCTATATTAATATAGGGTAGCGTTATACTAGTTAGTATAGGGTAGTAGCTTACCCTATACCTCTATAGGCTACTAGGCTATTATAGGTAATTAATAGCGCTAATTAGCAGCTAGTAGCACTATACTTAGTAAGTTATAGCGTTATAAGCGCTATATATAGGCTTATACGCGGCGCTACGCACTAATTTATAGTATATAAAAATATTTTAGTATAAGGTAGTAGCCTACCTTATACCTCTACTAGCTACTAGCTTATTATAGGTAATTAGTAACGCTAATTAGTAGCCTATAGCGCTATACTTAGTAAGTTATAGCGTTATAGGCGCTACGTGTAGGCTTATATAAGCGCTATACACTAATTTATAGTGCGTAAAAAAGATTTTAGTATAAGGTAGTAGCCTACCCTATACTTCTACTAGCTACTAGCTTATTATAGGTAATTAGTAGCGCTAATTAGTAGTCTATAGCGCTATACTTAGTGAGTTATAGTGTTATAGGCGTTACACACTAATTTATAGTATATAAAAATATTTTAGTATAGGGTAGTAGCCTACCCTATACCTCTACTAGCTGCTAGCTTATTATAGGCAATTAGTAGCGCTAATTAACAGTCTATAATACTATACTTAGTAAGTTATAGCGTTATAAGCGCTATATATAGGCTTATACGTAGTATTATACTCTTATTTATAGTGTGTAATAATAAAAATTACTATAGGGTAGCTACTACCTTATAGTTAATATATATATACTACCCTAGAGGCGTGTATACTATTATTATTATATATTTATAGCTATAAGTTAATTTTTAGTAATTTATATATAAATAAATTTTATAGAAAATTAAAAGTAGCCTATAAGTGTAGATTAGTAGAGGTACCTTACCTAAGTACTTATAAGATCTATAAGAAGCACCTAGCCTAGTAGCGCCTAGCGCTAGCTATAGTAATTTATAGTAGGTATAGCCTAAATATAGTACTAATTATACTATATTTAATAGTAAAGGCACTAATATTTATAGTATAAGTAATACTCTAGTAGATTTTTACTTTTATAGAAAATTTTAGTTATTAGTTATAGCGCTAATTAAGAGATATTTAGTTACTAATTATAGCGCTATTTAAGGGATATTTAGTTATTAGTTATAGGCGTTAATTATACTAAGTTTAGTATAAGTAGTAACTAACCTAATTACTTTAGTTACTAAGTGCGCTATAGTATAATATATTATAGTAGCTAACTAATTTTATATATAGCGCTTAAGAGACTTTAGTAAGTACTAAAAGGAAACCTAGTAAGCCTTCTAAAGCTTTAAGAGATACTATATATATAAGGGCTTCTAGTAACTAACTATAAGTAAGTCTTTTACTAATTTATAGGCATTAAGTATACTAAAAAATATAGTATACTTAAATAACTAACTCTACTACTCTAGCTACTAAGGTAACTAACTAGTTATATATAGTATATTAAGAATTTATTTAATACTAAAAGGAGACCTAGTAGGCCTTTTAGAATTCTTAAGGTTACTATATACTTAGGGAGGCTTTTTAGTAATAACTCTAGTATATATAGTAGTTAAGAGCTTTATATTTTTAGAGAGTAAACTACTATATACTATTAAGCCTAATTAGGGATTTAAAGGCCTAAGAGCTTTTAGAAGCTTTAAAACTTAGTACCTAAAAGGGGCTTTATTAGGCTATTAGTAGGTATTAATCTTATTTTAAGGTATTTAATATTTATTAGACTAGTTTAAGCTTCTTAGTAAATAAATTAGAACTTTAATAGAGTATACTTAGTTCTAGTATATTAATTTAGGTTACTAGTATTAAAGATAGAACCTTAGTTATTATAGAATAGGGGGATTAGGTATTAAATTTTTATTAAGGTTTCTTTAAAAAGCCTAAAGATCTATTTAATCTCTTTAATTATTTCTAGTATAGTATTAAATTTAGCTTCTAATATAAAAAGGGTTATAAGACTTACTCTTTTTAACCTCTAGTTAATAAGTCCTCTATTAAGTATTAATAGGTAATTACTTATAGACTTAGAGGTTTCTTAATATTTTATAAAGTTACTATTAGAGTAGGCTTAGAGTAGGCTTTAAAAGCCCTTAATTCTATAATAGCCTATAATATTTATCTTAGTACCCTTTAAGTACTTAAGGCTTCTTTTAATTAAGTTAAAAAGCGCTATATTTACCTTAGCTATATACCTTAAGTAGAATTAGACTATAAAAGTGATATTAGGTCTTATTATTATTATTAGCTATATATTAGTACTAAGTATCTACTAAAAAAGATTTTAATTAAGATCTAATAAGGCTTTAAAGTCTATCTATTTAGGTGATTTTATTATAAGTTTAGTAGGTAATTTAGTAAGTAATTCTACTAAAAAGAACTTTAGTTTAAGACTAATAGAGGGGTCCTATAGTAGCCTAGGCTATAAAGGAATAAGCTAAGGTTTAGTATTAGCTAAATTAAATTAGAAGAGAGCTTCTTCTATAAATTAGCTTTAGTATAGCTAAAGGCTTCTTTTCTTCTAGTTTTAGATAATTTAAACGCCTAAGAAGAAAGAGGTAGGCCCCTTATCTTCTATAAGGTAAGCCTTATTAAGCTACCTCTTAAGTTAATTAATATACTAAAGGTTTAGACTAATTAGGAGATAATCGTTAATATAGGTTATTATAAAAGTGTATATAGTTAGATTCTAATAGATAGTACTATCTAAGAGGAGTAGCTAAAATCTTAGCTTAGCTAGGAGTTCCTTAAGGAGAATTTCCTAATTCTAAGGGCCTTATTTTAGTCTATAGAGAGCTTTATTTAGAAGGATAACTTACTCTTTAGAGGGATTATAGCTAGCTTTAGCTAGAAGTTTAAGAAGTTCTTTATTTCTTTTATTAGATTTAGTTTAAAGGTCTTCTATAAATTTAAAAAAACCTTCTAAAAATACTATATATATAGCTTCCTTAAGTTTACTATTAAGAAAAGCGCTAATAAAGTTAATTTATTTAATTTCTTAATTATTAGTAGCTATAAGTACTAAGATAATTCTCTAGGTTAAGGGGATAGAGGTTAAGGCGTATATTTAAATAAAGTCTTATCTAGGTACTTATATAAACCCTTTAATTACTAACCTTACCTTAAATTTAATAGGCTAGTTATTTTAGTTAAGTTTAAGTTAAAATATAAGTCTATTTTTTAAAACCTTTTAAGAACTAAGGATTACTAATTATTTAATAAATTTAAGGACTTTAGCCCTTATAATTTATTTAAACTTAGTAAATATAGCTTTAGCCTAGCCCTTTTTATTAGGGCTATAAAAGGCTTCTTTCTAGCTATTAAATATACTATCTAGTGCCTTTTTAGCTACCTTAATCTTCTTTTTAATAGCTCTTATAACTTTATAGATAAATTATTAAGTAGTTAAATCTAGCCTATAACTAGGTAATTCTAGTTAATAGTTAGTAAAGGCTAAGTTAAGGTTAAGGTCTATAGGGGTATATTTAGGGTTAACCCCCTCTAAGTTTATATTAGTATTTAACTATAATAAGAGTAGAATAGGAGCTAGTAGCTCCTAAAGTTATTTATCCTAGAGTAAGTCTAGAGACTCCTTATTAGGATCTAAAGACTCTTTATTAGAGAAGATTTCTTTAAAAACCCCCTCTAAGTTATAATCCTAAGTCTATTAGAAGTTACTATTAAGGCCTTTTTTAATTTAACTAATACCCTTATTTACCTTAATAAAGGTAATAAATAATATTTTTATAATAGTTTATTATTATAAAATATATACTAGATAAGTTTTTAATCTAATAATAGCTAGTAGTTATCCTAGTTTAGTTTAGGGCTCTAGCTTCTATCCTTTTATTTATTTCTTATAGGGGATTAAGACCTTAATAGGTACTCCTATTACCCTAAAATAAGCTAGATTTAGTATCTTAGCTTTTTAAGGTAGGATTTCTTCTATTAGTACTTAGTAAGGCACTTTTAGCTAGGTTAAATGTGAGGTTGCTAGTTGAGAGGGACTATAGTCACGAGATGATCCTTATATGCGATAATAATAATGGAATTACCGCTGCCTCCTCCCTACTAACTCGTCAGCAGCTCGTCTCTATATATGTGCTTCCTCACACGTAATACATAGCCTGGCTTCCCTTACCCGTATATTCCTTCGTGCGTGACTCTCCTTAGGCCATAACCCTAATAGGCTACCCTCTCCTTCCACGCGTTATCCTCGACGCGTAGTCACTCCTCCCTTTCCCTTACGCGCTTTTCGCCCTCGCGGCTAGCTTGCCTGCTTCTCCTAGAAAGTACACACCGTCTACGATAGGCAATAGACTAGCGTAACCTGTAGGTTAGCTTCCTCACACGTGCGTGGCTCTTTTACCACCAGTTAGTCCATAATAATATATATATAGCCCTATGGCTTCGCGTCGTCTTTATAGCGCCTTTAATACTATCACTTATATTTACTTCTTATAATATTCTTCTTAGCTACTTTACTACCTCTTTACTTTTCTTTATATATAACCTTTAGCGATTTTCCTTATATAACGCTTTACTATTTACGCTCTTAAGAATACCACGACTTCACGGTGACTTAGGTAGTCCCTCGTAGTATACTTATTCTTATTACCTACTATTACTTCTTTAACTCTACTCTCTAAGTTTTCTTTTTACTTTTATAACTCTACTAGTTACCTTATTAGTTCTAAACTAATATATAACTTATAATACGTTATCTTCACATATTATACTTAACTTTATAACTTCCTTATAGCGTTTTTATATATGCTTATTTCTTTTAGTTCTACCTTCTATAGCTAATTTACTACCGCTTTACTTCTTATAAGGCCCTTTTTTGATTATAAATATCAGGCTAATCCCTAGCTTCTTTTTCCCTTCTTCTTCCTTATTAGCCTAAATTTTATATATTTCCTTTAGTCCCTACTCCTATACTATAAGCTTACTACTAATTTATTTTATTAGATTAATAGCCGCCGCTACTAAACCTCTTAACTTATAAGTCCTTTTATAATTAAATTCGCTATAAATTTACTACTAACTTTTACGTAGTTTTTAAATTAAAAATATTTTTTTTCCTTTTTTTTTTTTAAAAAAATATTTTAATATATAAGTTTATTATAAACTCACTTTAGCTTTACTAACTTTTTATAAGTCTACTAACTAGACTAATAAGTAGGCTTATAAAGTAATATAAGTACTTAGTATAATCCTTACTATAAATTTACTACTAATTTACTAGTCTATATACTACTTATCTTATCTAAGTAGTAGGTAAAAAGCCACTAAGTATTAATAGAATATAAGTTACTAAAAGTCACTATATCTTTACTACTAACTCACTACGTAGTTATCCCGTCCCCTACCGCCACTACCTTACGTAGCTAGTTAAGTATACTAAGGCCCACTATTACCTTAACACTAAAAGTATATACTAACTTACCGCGAGCTCGCGGCTAGCTAACTACGTATTAAACACTTCTTAGAAGTGTTATTATTACTAAAATAGTAATAAAGAATACTTTAACCTCACTATAAGTAAGTAGTAAGTTTTCTACGCGCTTTTTAAGATATATAAAGCTAGTATTATTATAAGTGCCTTAAGTAGTTCTTACTACGTTCTTGCCACTAACTTATTACTAGGACTAGGCCCTTCTTACTAAGGGTAAGAAGATCCTAAGGGATTATAGCGAGTTCATTGTAACCCTAAGGGGTATAAAGCGTAAGACTAAGGCCTTAACTAAGTAGGCTAATCACTATAAGGATATAGTGACTACGTAGATTTATATTATAAAAATAGCGTGCCTTTATATCGTTTTTCTCTATACCTAGGCTATAAGTTCCCTACGAGTTTAATACCTGTCTATAGCTAACTCTCCACTAGGTCACCGCCGGTGTCACTGACCTCCTAGAGGTCCTAGAGCTCCCTAAGTTCTATGGTGAGGAGGAGGAGGAGGAGTAGCGACCTTACTTTATACTCACTACACTCTTACACTATTTTCTTTTTTTTTTTAAAAAAAAAGACATTATAAAATAGAGTTTTAGTACTACGAGTTTATTTTAAACTTAAAACGCCTTCACAGCGACTTCGCGGGGATTTTAATATAATAAAATTAGTTTTCCTTTACTTCTTCTCTACAGCGTATTTACCACTTCTACGTAGCTCCTACACCCTTTCTATAACTATTAGACTTATAATGCCTCTTTATATTCCTTTAGTAATACTAGGTTACTAAAGTCACTATACTTTACTTATAAGTTCTTATTATTATTATAGCTTACCTATTTAACCTTAAATAGTCTTCTTTTACTATTATACTTATGCCTAATAATCTTCTTAACTAAGAACTTATTATTATTCTTAAAGGGAGCTTACACGTCTACCTTTACGCCTTTATGGTATTTATATAGCTTAAGACTTAATATATTAAACACGTTATAGATTTTTAATAACTCTAGTAGGTCTAATCTATATACGCGCTTTAATATTCTAACTATCACGATTACTTAAAAAGGACTTATATACTTCTCTATAAGTTTATAGCTAGGTTATATTAGTTTTAAGTTTTTTATTAATAATATTACCTAATCTCCTATTTTAAAGAACTTATTAAGTTATTTTAGGTTATAGTATTTTATATATACTTTATTAGCTTCTCTTAGATATTTTATAGTATTCTTATATACTAATATAAGCTCCTAGACTCTCTCCTACGCCTATGTATTTCTTATCTATATTATTAGTAGCGCTAGGTGAGTTAGGGTATATCCTAGAAGTAACTTTACTAGTATATCGCCGATAGATGCCTACTAACTTATATTATATATAAACTAAGCCATTAGTAGCTTTTTAACCTAATTAGTCTACTCTATATTATAAAACGCCCTTAAATAGTATTTAAGTGTCTAATTTATCCTTTTAGTAAGGCTGTCTATTTAAGGGTAGAAGGTGATACTAAATCGCCGCTTATACTCTAGGAGATAGTAGAAACTACGCTAGAATTTAGATATAAAAATTATCCCTTTATCTAAGACGATCCCTTTTAGGGCCCTATATAGTATAACTATTTTCTATAGAAAGATTTCCACGAGCTAATTACTTATTAGCTACTTATTTATCGTGATATAGATATTATATCTTATTATATAATTAACTATTACTAAAATTATATTATACTTCTTATATTAACCTTATCTCTCTAGTAGCCCTATAATTACGTCTATTAATATTTCTTTAAATAGTTATATTAGCACTAGTAATAGTATAAGGAGACTATAAGGTTAATACGTTCTTGCCTTTATTAACTAACACACATAATAACATTTAATATATATCTTTATATCTCTTCTTATTAATTACTAAAAGAATAAAGCTATAATCCTATAGAGGGTCCTACGAACTCCTTAGTATCCTATAGTGAGGTCGTCGTGATATAGTTATAAGATTTCTAATCTAATACTAACTAGTATAAATAGCCTCCCTTTAGTCACTAAGAATCCTTTTGCGTTTTCTAATTATAGGATACCCTAGATCTTTATTATCTCTTCACCACTTTCGTATAGCGTCTTCTTAATCTACTTAATAAGGATGTCTCCCTATTAAGCTCTAAGTAAGCGCTCCTATAACGTTTTATTATTTTATAAGGCATATATATCCTCACTATATCTTTCTAGTGACATAGCTACGTGCTTATCACTCCTAACCACCTAAGTGTTCTATTAACTAGCTCTAGTGTAGTGAATTTATATACTTCCTTTTTTCTACCCTAGTTCCTTAAATCACTCTAAGAACCGTAGTAGAAGCTACTTTATATATAACTCCTTCGCGTTAACCTTATAGTCTACTTGCCTTAAGAGCGCATTTACGGGATTTAACTTACTTACTCTAAAAATAATCTTAAAGTTATATAGTAATAATTCATCTAAAGCTATAGCCTATCTATAAAATAGCGTCTTCTTCTCTATAAGATAGCTATAATTAAGATAGTCTATTATAACTTTAATAGTTTCTATAGGGTATACTAGATAGTGCCTCTATTAATAGAACACTACTAATATCGCTAATATCTTTATATCTAGTATCTAGTATTAAAGTTTAGCGCCTCTAAGTTTCCTTAATAAAAATACCACTAGGTGCTAGCGACCTCTCTATAACTATAATATAACTACACCTATTGTGAAGTTTAATACGTCTATCTCTATTCTTATTTAAGCCTCTAGGTTAAACTATACTAGAACGGGTGCCTTTTTAAATAGAATCTTTAAGTACTAGAACGCCTTAAGTTCGTGGGTGTTTAGTATTAACTTTACTAGGTTCCCCTTCTTTATCCTTTTTAGTAAGGGGTAGGTAATTTTACTAAAGTTCTTAATAAATCTTCTATAGAAGCTTATAAAGCTAATAAATACTTAAATTTCTTTCACACTAGTTAGTCGCGGCTAGCTCATAACTACTTTAATGTGTTCTATATCTATCTTAATATAACTAGGTTTAATAATAAAACTAAGGAATTTTATCCTATTAGTAGCAAATTCATATTTTTCTAAGTTTAGATAAAGGCCTACTTTTTATAGCTTTTCAAGTACCTATCAAACGTGCTATGTGTGCGCTATAGGCTCCTTACTAAAAATTAGGATATTATCTAGGTATACTATATAAATATAATTAATATCTTTATATAAGGTAGTATTAATAAATTCCTAGAATATAGCTAGTGCGCTAGTAAGTCTAAAAGGCATAACTAAGTACTTAAAGTATCTATAATAATAGCGAAATACTATCTTCTACTTATCGCCTTCGTAGATTCTTAGCCGTCTATACGTATCCTTTATATCTAGCTTTATATAGATTTTCACACCCTATAGACGGTCTATAATTTCTATAATTAGCGGTAATAGCGCCCTATTTTTCTTAGTGATTTAGTTAAGACCGTGATAGTCTATATATAAGTGGAGTTTTCCCCCCTTCTTTAGTATAAATAAGATAGGAGCTCCCGCCGGGCTTATTAATCTTCTTATCTATCCTTACTTTAATCCTTTATTAATAAATTCGCAGAGTTCTACTAGCTCCCTCTCTATAAGTAGGTAGATTAGTCCCTATAGAGGGATCTTATTGTCTTCTAGTTTAATTATATACGTTAGCCTACTTAACAGAGGTAGTTTTACTATCTCTTCTATAGAAAAAAGCTCTACGAAGTCACGGTATTCTCCTAGCAATTTTATATAGAGCTCTTCTAATAATATCACCTTAGGATCTTCCTAGGTTATAATTACTATTACGAATTTTATATTCCTTACTACCCGCTAAGCTCCCCGCGCACTTATAACTAGCTCAATACTCTCTTAATAGATAGTATAATTCTAGTAGTCTAGTTCCCTATAGATTAAAACTCCTTCCTCTATTATCTATTACCTTCTAAGTATTATATTATCTAAGTGATCTATAACTAAGAAGGGAACTTATATCTACCTTATATACCCTAAGTTATTTATAACTTTAAGTATCTTTACTACCTCCCCTTTTACTAGT
The DNA here is from genome assembly GCA_037289395.1 of Beauveria scarabaeidicola. Taxonomy (NCBI): domain Eukaryota; kingdom Fungi; phylum Ascomycota; class Sordariomycetes; order Hypocreales; family Cordycipitaceae; genus Beauveria; species Beauveria scarabaeidicola. The sequence goes on along the minus strand of JAEIJG010000049.1, from coordinate 10,025 downwards.
ACCTTTATTTTTAATATTAGATATTCTAGCTAGAATAGTTTATAGTTAGTGTAAATTAGCGACCCTTCTACTAGCCTCTTATTAAGTAGGCTTAGGTTACTCCTAGTATTAATTATTACTATTATAACTTCTTAGCTACGCTTAGTCTATAAAGTTATAGGCTATTTACGCCTAAGATATATATAATAGCGAGGTTTATCCTATAGGAGCTCCTCTATCTATCTATTCTTTACTAGCCTATTATTTAGAAAAGTCACTACGTCTTTACTAGCCGCTACCCGCTTAATCCCTATGACTTTTAGCATTAGCTAGTGTTAATATTTTTCTATAATATAGGACCCCCTATAGATAGCGTAGTTAGGTGCTATATAGTCTTAGTATAGGTGATTTCCCCTATACTTATAACACCTAGTAAATCCACTACTTATTTATAGCGCTATTAGGGCGTTCTACTAGCTAGTCTACTTTCCTTCTTTAGTTATATAGCTAAAGCGGGGCTTCTAACTATCCTTAGTCCTAATTAGTACTCCTACCGCCCTTTTAGCGTTCTCTATATAGCTTTTTAGCTCCTTCTATATAGCTAGTGCGCTACTACTACTTATTACTATCTAGATCCGCTTACTTAACCCCTCTAATACTAAGGTAATATAAAATATAAGGGGTAATAAGTCTAGTAGTTCTATTACTACGTTTTTTATATAACGTAAATACTTCCTTACTAGCTCACTAGTATTATATTTATACTATATAAGGTCACGCGTAGCCCTTTATACCTTAACACTTATATCCCTAAGTTCTTCTTTATACTACCTATTAAAGTCCTCTTAGGTAAAACCCTTATAGCTTCCCTTTAAATTTACTATAAAGTAGTAGGCCTATTAGGTCTATATATCTCCTTATAAGCATTACGTAGTATATATAACCTTCTTAAGGTTATCTATATAGTCTTTTAGGTACGCCTAAAAATATATCTATAGAGTGACTATAAAGCTAATATATTCCTAGAATGACTTTATAGTAAATATAGCGCTAGGTAGCTTTATCGTTACTACTCTCTTCTAGCGAGGTATCTCCTTTAGTAATTCTCCTAGTTCTAGAGTAACCTTAATTAGTTAGCCCTTAGCCACCTATTTATAGTAAGAGGCTAATATATTCCTCTTTTATTTATCTACTACGCGTTAGATACTAGCTCGTATCTCTTCTATAGATATTACGCTAATAGGTATACTCGTGATACTCGCTAGTAAATCTATTAGGCTTAGTAAGTTAGCTCGCTAGCTACTTAGAACTACTTTGACGTGGTCTTGCGGGGATAGAGTGTTATTAGTTATTATACTATTAGTGGCTTAGCGTCCTAGATGCTAGGTAGTAGCGGTAATCCTATAAGGTTACTAGTTAAGAGGGACTATAGTTACGAGATAATCCTTATATACGATAATAATAATAGAATTACCGCTGCCTCCTCCCCACTAACTCGTCAGCAGCTCGTCTCTATATGTGTGCTTCCTCGCACGTGATACATGGCCCGGCTTCCCTTGCCCGTGTGTTCCTTCGTGCGTGACTCTCCTCAGGCCATGACCCTGACATTAAATTAGCGGTATAGTTAACTAGGGTTATTATAGCTAGTAGAATAGCGCTCTAGAGGAAAGAGGGTAATTTTAACTAGAGTATAATAGCTCTAAGTCTATTAAGTTATAAGGTTATAGTAAGAAGAGTGCTTATATTTAGCTATATATAAAGGTAGGTTACCTATAGTTATAGGAATTATCACTACCCTATTAATACTTAGTTATATTAATAATATAACTAAGTACTTATATACTCTTTATATAACTAAGCCTTATATCTATACTTATACCCTATGTCCCCGCTATAAGCTACTTATACTCTTAGTGCCTCTTCCTTATTATATGCTATCTAGGCCTTAATAAGCTACCCCCTCTCTCTTAGTGCTATCCCTAGCGCTCTATATATAGCCGCCCCCTCCTATCTCCTCTCCTCTTATAGTTATAGTGTCCTCCTTACCTTAGTTCTATGTTCTCCTAGTGACTTACGCCTTTATTATATATTACTATTTCCGCTCTATTTACTACCTTTATATTTACTTATAATATTATTCTTAGTATTTATTCTTTTACTATTCCCTTTACTTTATCCCTATAGCTTCCTTCTTATATATACTTTATTTTCTCTTATTTTTTTATTTTCTTACTTTTTATTTACTATATATATATATCTTATTATACTATATATATTTTATTTATTAGCTCCTTATATTAATACTATTTATTTATTATTTCCTTATAGGTCTATAGTTACCTTTATCTATATTTATCCCCTTTAGCTCTTATATTTTATATAGCTACTATATTATATATTTTATTATATACCCTTAAAGGTATTCTTTATAATACCTCCTTCTCTTTTTCTTTTTCTTCTTTTCTTTATCCTTACTAAAATCTATATATATTAAATTCCTTACCTCTTTATAGTCTACCCCCTTTATTCTAGTTATATTATTATTACTTTATACTTATAATTCTCTTAAGTATCTTTTCTTAGCTTAATTATATTATATAAGCTTAAAAATATTAATTCTAGTATATTTAAGCCTTTTAGTAATATTCTATCTTTATACCTAAGCTTCTTATACTTACCTTAACCTTTTTCCTTCCTTACCTTTTTTTATTACTAGCTCTTTACTTTCTTACTATTTATCCCTTACTAACCTATAATATCCCTTCTAGTTTCTATATAATTCTCTCCTTATTCCCTTACTATATTATTACTTTATACTCTCTATTACTTAACTACTCTCTTATTATATTTTACCCTTTTTATATATATTTATTACCCTTATAGCCTTATAGTCTACTAACTATAACCTTATAGGTCTAATCTTATACCTTAGCCTAAGGCTATTATTATAATAATAGTTATAATAGAATATAAGTAAGTACCTTATTATATTTTTACTACTCTTTCCTTATTAATTCTTTTCTTAGTACTTAGAGTATTAGCCCCTTATATATATACTTTACCCTTACTATCTCCCCCTTACTAACTTACTATGTCCTTATAGATTTAACTACGCCTATATTTACTACTTATATTATATAGTTTATAACTCCTAGTTCTAGGAAGACTACTATAGCTAATTAAGTAGGTTATTATATCCTTACTCCTTAGCTCTTATTAACTTATTACTATATAGCTAGATCTCTAAAGTATATAAAGTATCTCTATAATAATAAAAACTACCTTATACTTACTAAGAGTAAGTAATAAGTATATAGCTTATTCTAAGACTATTAGTACTATAATACCTCTCTTACTATATATTAGTTATAATATTACTTAAACCTTATTACTAATATATTATAGGCTACTTAATAATCTCTTAGTTATTAAGTTATTACTAGTTACTATAGGTTTATTATAGCTAAGGTAAGAGCTTACCACTATTAGTCTCCTTATATTAGCTAAGTAATAACTATATAGGTTATTACTACTACTACTACCCTATAGCTTACTCCTAACGTCCTTACTCCTACTCCTACACTTATTATTAACCCTATTATTACTACTATATAAGAAGCTAACTATAAGACTACTACTACTATTACTATATCCTAGCTTAAGTACCTTTACTACCTTATTTCTAGTTTCTAATACTTTATTATATATTTATAGTATCTTTATTATCTTTTACCTACTAACTTATAATAATATTAAGCTTATAGACTTAAATTCTCCCTTATACCCTTACCGCCTAAAGGCTTTAAGTTTACTAAGTTTACTAGTATAAATATTTAATATACTTATAAGTAAACTTACTATAAGGCTAAGGCTATAGTAGCTATATTTACTATATCTTAGTAAAATACTCCTAATAAATATCCTAAGGCTCCTCTTATTCTTAAGTAAGGGGAATATAACTTCCCTACTACTCTCTTATAACTTTATTATAACTTCCTCCTTAAGATTCTATTTTATTATTTCCTTACTAGTATAAGGTAATATTATAATATATTTATTATATACTAAGGACCTTACTTTTATTATTATATTTATAATAAAGATATTACTTACTTATTAGATAGTTAAAGGACCTAGGCTATAGTTTCCTTATTATAAACTTACTACTAAATTATAATTAGTTATTTTATTTTTCTCTTTATATCCTTATAATTTCCTTATTACTTACTTATTACTTCCTCTTTTATCCTTATAACTATTCTTTATATTCCTTAACTATAACTTCTTTAATAAAGTCACTTTATCTTAACTAGGAGTTCTCCTTATTATTATAGCTTACTTACTTTACTTAGAATAAGTGTCTTTTCCTCTTATACTTATACCTTATAATTTTCTTAACCTTATACTTATCCTCCCCTTTTAATACCTTATTATTTACTTCTTTATCTTAACCTAGTTATCTATTATATAATTCTAATAAGCTTATATTAAAAATATTATAGACTTATAACTTAAGGGGTAAGCTTATTTAGTATACTAGCTTACTTATCTTTACTTATTTTATTATCTTATATAGTCTTATATACTTTACTATAAGCTTCTAGTATAGTTACTATAGGTATAGGTTTTTTATTAATAAGAAGACTTAGTTACTAACTATAAATAACTTCTCTTTTCTTCTTTTATTATACTATTACGCCTAGGCCTACTAGGCTTTTTATAGGTGCTTTATTATATCTTCTTAGGTAGCCTCTTATAACCTTACTCTAGACCTTACTTAAATGTTTATTATATCTTATAAATTTAATAGTATAGGGATTATTAGGTTATACCCTAGTAGTATCTTCACTAGGGTCTTATTAGTAGATACTTATATCCTTATATTATATATAAATTATACTATTAGAAGGTATAATAGCTAGTCTAATTAATCTATAGTATAGAATATCTATAGGTAGTATTCTACTACCTAGTTTATTTATTTTATTTAGCTATTTATCTAAGGGTAGAATATAACGCTAAGTTACTACTTAATTGCTAGTAGGTGGTAGAGGCTTTACTAGAACCTAAAGGTGAAGATAGATCCTTAGTCTAATATAATACCCTTTAATATCCTATAATATACTATAACCTTCTTAAAGATAATATTTATAAGCCCCTTACTAGTAAGGTTCTTATTTATAGTAATATAGATATTATACTTACTAAGCCTATCTATTATTACTAGGATAGTATTCTACTTTCCTCTATCTCCCTAAACCTCTAAGAGGCTAGTAATTATATCTATTATAATTTCCTTAAAAGGCTAGTCTAGTATTAGTAATATTATAAGATAGCTATATAGTTAGTACTATCTTCCCTTTATAATCTAATAAATATAGTATAAGGTAATATATATAGTTATATCTTTTTTTAGTAACTACTAGAAGAATTATTACCTAATCTACTTCCCTATTTTATATACCCCCTAGTAGCCTATTATAAGGTTATTATAGTATAACTATAGGATCTCTAACCTTATCCCTACTAGTATAAATACTTTTTTATTTTTATATAAGAGTCTATAGTTATTTATATTCTAGTATTCTCCTTATATAGTTATATTATCTTCTTTACTTTCTTAAATTCTTCCCTATACTATCCCTATAAAGACATCCCTCTACTAGTATTCTTATATCTTATTTACTAAAAGTATCTAAGCTTCCTCTTTAGTTAACCCTATATCTCTACTACTATCTTCCTATATCCTAATTACCCTTTTACTATATAACTATATTACTATTCTTACTAGCCTTAGTTAATACTCCTTCTTCCTTATATTACTACCTTCCCTATAAAACTACTATAAGAACCCTAGGATTATACTACTTTCTTATACCTTAGCCTTTTTACTATTATTATAATCCCCTCTTCTTAATAGTATATTAGCTAGGTTTAACTTCCCTAGCTAGAAAGTAATCTTAAAGTTAAAAGGAGATAGTTTATCTAGTATTACTACCTAATAATAAGTAAGGTTCTTCTTCTTTATAAGGTAATTATAATTAAGGTAGTTTATAATAATATTAATTATATAGGCTAGATATACTAGGTAATACCTTTATTATTAAAACGCTATTAATATTATAAATATTTCTATATTAAACGTCTAGTATCTTAATTCTACTCTATAGAGCTTTTATAATAAGAATACTATAAGGTGCTAGTAACCTCCCTATAGTTATAATAGTACCGCCCTAATTATAAAGTTTAATATATCTATTTTTACCTAAGTTAGTGTTTTTTAGTTAAACTATACTAGTATTAGGGCTTTACTAAAGGCTAGCTTTAGCTTTAAGAATGCCTTAAGCTCCTTAGTGCTTAGCTAAAACCTCTTTTTTATATTCCCTTTTATCCTTTTTATAAGTAGTAAAATAATCTTACTAAAGTTCTTAATAAATTATTAGTAAAACCCTATAAACCCTAAGAATAACTAGATCTCCTTAATACTACTAGGCTCTAGCTAGCTTATAATAGCCTTAATATATTCTTAGTCTATAGTAATCTTCTCTTATTTTATTATAAAACCTAGGAATTTTATTATAGTTATATTAAATTTATACTTTTTAAGGTTTAGGTATAACTTTACTTTTCTAAGCTTTACTAGTACTTAGCGGATATACTATATATACTCTATAATGTCTTTATTAAATACTAAGATATTATTAAGGTATATTATATAAATATAGTTAATTTCTTTATATAGTATATAGTTAATATATTCTTAGAATAACACTAGTGCCCCTATTAGTCTAAATAGTAAGACTATATACTTAAAGTGTCTATAATAATAGTAAAATACTATCTTCTACTTATTACCCTTATAAATATATAACTATCTATAGGCATCCTTTATATCTAGCTTTATATAAACCCTTACTCCTTTAATATAATCTAAGATTTCTATAATTAATAGTAATAGTATATAGTTCTTATAAGTTACTTAGTTTAACCTATAGTAATTAATATATAGTTATAACTTACTTTTTTTCTTTAGTATAAATAATATAGGTGCTTTTACTAGGCTTATAGACTAATAGATCTAACTCTTTTTTAGTCTTTTATTTATAAATTTATAAAGTTTATCTAACTCCCTTATAAAAAGCATATAAATAAGTCCCTATAGGGGTGTTTTCTTATCCTTAATCTTAATTATATATATTAGCCTATTAAGAGTTAGTAGCTTTATTACCTCTTCTACTAAGAATATTTAACTAAAGTTATAGTATTCTTTTAGGATTACTACCTCCTTACTTCTTTCCTTCCCCTTCCCTTCTAATTCTCCTACTACTATTATATATATCCTTACCTCCTTAGTTACTTTATAGAGTTCCCTTAGGCTTATAACTAACTTAATATCTCCTTAATAAATAAGAAAGTTCTACTTCCTTTTTTTATATTATTATATAATATTCTCCTTAATATATTATTATAAGCCTAATATTATTTATAATAAGGTATTTATAACTATAAATAGTATTTATTACTCCCTCTTAATACCTAAGTTATTTATAATCTATAATATTTTTATTATTTATTTATATATATAATAAGACTTTATTAACTTAAGGGGATTTATTAGTAAGTTTATTATATCTAGCTTTTAAATTTAATCTTTAGTTACTAGACTCTTATCTATTATATTAAAGTTACTTCTTATATCTAGGAATACTAGTATAGTTTCTTAGCTTTATCTTTAATATATCTTTATTATAATCTCCTTCTTTAAGTATAGTTAGTAATAAGCTTTCTATTAATCCTAGTCTTCTAATCTTACCTACTTTACTAGTATATTATTTAGTAATATTATAAAGGGTTTATTACTTACTATCTATTTAAGTAAAGTAAAGTTACTATCTATATACCTTATTATTATATATAACTAGTATTAATAAATTAAGTAGTAAGGTATTATATAGTCCCTCTAAATATATCCTACCCCTCTATACTTAAAATATCCTATAGTGTTACTAGTACCTCCTTATAGTATTATTAGTCCTTATAGGGTCCTCTATAGTAGCCTTACTATCTCTATTCTTCTAATCTAGTATATTATACCTATTACTCTCTTTATATTTTCCGCCTAAGACTCTAATAGCTTTTATATTATAAGTATACTACTATTACTTAGGGCTATCTTAATTTACTCTTATATATACTCTATTACCTATATTATCTTTATACTTAGAGCTAATATATCTAGTAGCTCTAGTACTATATCTTTAAAGTATTAAAGATACTTCTTTACTAACTTAGAGTCCTTCTATTAGTATATAATAAGTGCTTATACCACCCTTTAAGCCTTAATATTCTTACTTCTTAGCTTATTTTTATATTATATATAAAATTCTTCTTATATAAAACCCTTATATTTCTTTACTAAAGTGTCTTTAAAATAGCTACTTTATTACTTCTAAGCCTCTCCTTATAAGTAAAGAGTTATATATATTACCTTTTCTTAGTCTTTTATATAGTTATTTATATTTACTTTAAAATAAGTCTAAAGTATTATTAAAAAGTTTTAGTACTTAATATATAATTTCTCTTTAAAGTATATATTAGGAAGTTATATTATTATTATATTCTTTTATTTTTCTTTTTTTAATAGTACTTTAAGATCTAGTCTAAGTATAATATCCTCCCCCTTTTTAGCCTTCTATAATAACTCTATTATTTTCCTATATTACTATATATTAGTTACTTATATAAAGTAGCTTTATAGCTCCTCCTCTATAAAAGTATTATTAATTATCCTTAGGTTACTTAAGACTTTTACTATTAAAGATATACTACTAATATCTTAAAGTATTCCTTTAATATACTCTTTAGTAAGATCTTAGGTTATTATATCTTCTTTACTAGTAGTTCCTTATTATTATCTATTATATATAGTTATAGTGATTTTATTATAGTCTTCTTACTTATTAGATAGGTTTATAGTAATAATCTTATAAGGTTATAGTAAGAAGAGTACTTATATTTAGCTATATATAAAGGTAGGTTACTTATAGTTATAGGAATTATTACTACCCTATTAATACTTAGTTATATTAATAACGTGACTAAGTACTTATATACTCTTTACGTGACTAAGCCCTATGTCTATGCTTATGCCCTATGTCCCCGCTACGAGCTACCTATGCTCTTAGTGCCTCTTCCTTACTATGCGCCGTCTAGGCCCTGATATAAGTTGAGTTTAAATTAATTATTTAGGGAGTCTATTTTACTTATAAATATAGGGACTTAAGGTAATAAACTTAGTACCCTATAAGGTAAGCTAGTTCTTAAGTTCCTAGTTAATTTTATTTCTACTATTATAGTAGAATTCTTTTAGCACCTATTTATAGTATATTTAAAGGCTCCTAAAGAAACCTTATATAGCTTCTAGAAGAGTAAGGCCTTTATAATTAAGTAGGAGTAGTACCTATTAATACTATAACTTCCTATCTACTAATATTAGACTAATAGGTCTTTTATTATATAATAAGGGTTTTACTTTAAAGGTATCTCCCTCTATAATATTAAGGATATTTTCTAGGTTAAGAAAAGTTCTTTTTAATAGTTAATATATAGTTTTAGCTTAAATATAAGCTATATATTAAAAGTTACTATCTTTAATTTTAAAGAAATTAAGTAGATCTTTAGTAATTTTATAGGTCTTTTTAAGTAAAAGAAGGCTAATATAGCTAAGTTAAATATACTAGATACTAGCTAGTTATAGTAACTTTTAGTATTTTTAGTCTTTAGGTAATTCTAAAAGCCTTTTTAGCTCTTCTAGAAGGTAATTAGTGCCTTCTAGAAGTATTAGGTTTTAGTTTAGTTCCTTAGGGATATCCTAGTAGTCTAAGAGGTCTTTAGAGAGTATCTTAAGTATCTTAATTATAATTATATAATATTTAGATTAGTTTAAAGATCTAGGCTTTATTAGTACTAGGGTTTTAACTTTTTATTATTATAAAAAGAAGCTATACTTATTAAAGTCTAATATAGTAATTTATTTTTAATCTACT